>JARJDZ010003634.1:0-23864 GCA_030264555.1 Aleochara sp. GC000083
ATGTGCAGGGATTTGACCATGCGAGGAAGCTGTCCACGTGGAACGAACTGCACGTTCGCTCACAGTAATGACGAATTGGAAAAGTACCGAGCAAAGAATCGACAGAGAAGTTCGACGACTGGACGTCGTGCTGATCGTGATAGCCATTCGCCAAGCACACAACCGCTCGGTTTGCATGGTTCTATGCCAATGCCAGCGAGCACCGACGAGAATTACTACCCTCCAATGGCTCCAAACAGCCTGTCGCCGATGTCCATTCGTTACTCATTGCCTCCTTCGTTGCCCCAATACGATGGAGGCGTCTACTATCCATCAAACGGTAATTATCCAGTTTCTACGCAACCACTCTACACCGCAAATCCAGTGTATCCCCAGCCGGAGCACATGTACCCACCAGCAGCGGCGCACAACGTTGTCCTGACGAGCCCCAATCATTTCTACGCTTCGGCCACGGACTTCCTCACGTCCCCAGAGACGAAAAAGCCGCTGGAGAAGACCCCCTCGCTGGGGAAGACGTCTCGTGCTATGGGCAACAACATCAAAAGCCTTGCTGAGCTGCACCAGCGCAAGCAAGAGGTGATCAGCCAGCTGGAGAAGGTCGTCGGCAAAAGCAAGGCCACGGCCATTTCGAACACGGCGACGAACAACGCGCGCCTGGAGCAGATCGACAGCGAATCCCCTTTGAGTCCCTACAAGTTCATCACGAGCATTAGCCAGTCGGGGCCGACGTTTGTGCGCTCCGATTCGATTCTGACTGACGACGAATACGTTCCTTACGATGGCTCGCACGTGGCAGGCAAGTACGGGCCGATTTCACGCATGCCAAAAGACAATATGAGTATGGCATCATCGATGCAGAACGCCTACAGGGATAGTAATTCAATGGTACGTATATTTCATGCACCTCAATATCAGACTTGTCGAATTCTAATATTTGGATACTTTTTAGGTGCGCAGGCCGGTTTCCGCGGCTTCGCCCATTTCCTCCTGGTATCCACCAATGTATTCGAGTGGATCGATGCCGAATCGGGAATACATTATGATTGGTTCGCAACCTGGATATATTCAACGTGTGCAGGACCAGCAGGAATTACTGGCTGAGTCTCAACGCGTCAAAAGACAGCTGCGTAATTTGGAGAAGCAGTTGAACGATTTAAAACTCGTTACACATACCAGTGGTGTGAATACGCTAACGGAGGGCGAACGACTTACTCAGGAATTGCAACTTATTGAGCAGGGCATTCAAGAGCGACAGAAGGAAGCGAGAATCGTAAGTAACTTTCTGTTGCGTAACTTTTCAATGCGTAGATATAGTTTCAAAAAACATTTTATATTTGTGCTGCTGGCAATTTTAAGAAGTCAGGTTGTTTGAACATTATTTGCATTTTAGAATCGCATCGTGTCTTCGTTCAATCCCAGCATGACGACGTATAACGAGAATGCCACGTACGAAGAGGATATTGCAAACGATATGCGCGCACTGGAATTGCGACTGCAGGAAGAGCTCCAGGAGCAGGAAAAGCGTTGGAGCAGCGAAGAGGATAGGTAGACGGAGTCGGGCAGGTAGGTGGTGCAATCGAGCACGCACGTTTCGACGAAAAGTAGATGACTAGGAGGAAACTCGGCGTGATATAACCGTTAATTGAAGCGTAGATTCATTTAGCCTAGCGAATGAAGTAATCCAAACAAGTGTAATATAAGTAGGATGTAAGAGTTCTGTACGAATCAAGTGTGCGTTATGAATCCAATGGGTTTGCTGTAACAGTTGATAACGAGGCGAAGTAGACGTGTCGATCGATAGACGAAAGGCAAGAAGTTGTTGTAATACGATGGTGCTAATTGTAACTATTTATTGAGAGCGCGCAGCGAAACTGATGCTGATTTTAATTTTTCAAACCACCAATAATGACGTTGAATTGAAGGTGACGACGCTGGCTCTTTTTGCGTACGAAAATCGAAGAGATTCGAGTAAAATAATTATTTTACCTCAATGTTACTATGATTATTCAAATTTTATGAGAAATAAGTATGATACGCAACGTACGAGTAAATATATATTATAATAAACAATTATGGCGGTCTTACATGCAGAATAAATAACGATAATAACGGTTTCCAGTTTTATTGGAAAAGTTGTGTGAAAATTATGGTTTCACGTGCGTAGGTACATATTATAGACGTGAGTATGCTGATACATATTTGAAAGATAATAGAAAGATATTCAAATCAAGGGCCTTACAAACAAAGATATAGAGAAAAGTATTTAACATTTATATAGAAAATCATATTACAAAGCAAATTTAAGATGGAGGAAGAAGGATGAAAATATTCGTAAATAATTGCAAAATGTGTGATTATAACTTATCTTTAATAACCGTATCTATTCTATTATGAAATAATTAATCATACTGTGTGTGATTTGGGGTATATCAATGTTATCAGTTGATCGCAAAATGCTAAAATGATGAAACTACTGATAAAATATCGCAATTTGTTCATCTTTTGTACGACGTATTAAAGCTCTAAATTTACGATTACTGAAAGTACTTTTATTAATATTTATTGCAATGCAAAGAATTATAAATTATTGTTAAATCAAAACATAGATTTTACTATTGAATGTTGTCTAGTTCATGATGAGCAAAATATTCTATTTAACTCTTATTGTCTGTTTATTTAAATTATCCAATATGTTCAGTAAAGTTTTCAACGTTGAACACTGATAAGATAACTTGTACTATACTAAATGTAAACGAAAAACAAATGATATTGCTAATGAAGTCAAGACAAAAATTGCATGTAAAAGATACATTGATTCAAATAACTAATATACTGATTATATTAATCACAAATTTGTATATTTGGGTGGAAGTACATATTTCAAAATATATTATCGATATATATTGCTACATGAGTCGTTTTATTGGCAACAATTGGAACCCTTAAACTCAATAGTATTAACGGAAATTGCGAATTAATTTCTTAGTACAATTTAAAAACACCCTGTATTAAGTGTGGTTCAAATCTCGGCTAAACTCTCTTGGTGATTAGTGCACAAGACACGAGTGGCGCTGTTTACAGCAGAGATATGCGGACATATACGCGTACTATGAGTTTGTTTATGGACCTAGTTCGGTGAATATCCGGTCCGTAGAGGGAATAAAGACTTTACTCCCTCCACGTTCGGGTCTTGGCGTTTTCTTGTCAAGTTGTGCAAGCATTTTAACGGTCATCAACCGGGTTAAAAAGTGACTTCGTTGCGGATAATTACATTCATTATTAATATAAGTCAGTGTTTGCGATCATTAAATCCGGGCTAGGGAGCCAATAAGATGTTTACCAACAAATTGGAAGTGGACAAACATGTGGAAAGCTGCTTGCGGAAGATAAACAACGACCTGGAGGTATGTGCTAAAATACATCCGTGTTAATTACGCAGGCAAATGCAAATCGCAATTAGGTAATAATGCAATCATTAATCGCTCTATGTGCCCTGTGCTCGTAGACGATGCCTTTTTTGTTGTACAGATCATATTTATTTGATAATTAGATTTTCATTGCCGATATCAGTGATATCAGTTGGCGCGTAAAACGCCGCCTTCCATCTTGATTTTTGTGGCTGTACATTTCAAGCTTATAAATAGAATGGATGATTACTATTAATCACGAGGCATTATTCACGATTCCCGATTTAAATTCATCTATTATTGCGTTTAAATTGGTGGATTTCTCAGTGATTTTGCAATGTAACCTCAATATGAGGAGCTACACAAGGTTTTCGCTTTGGTAATAACAATTTTAATTATTTGCTCATTAATGATTTATTGCTTGCACAATCTATTGAATTTCCATAATTATTGTTGTAATGTTAGGTGCATGCATTATGAATGTTGAACACACTATCACAAGTAACCCATCTGCTACATATCACAGTAAATATTGATTTTTGCCTTGAAACAATTTTAGCGCAATCTGCGATCCTTGGCGTTTGCTAGACTATACTACAAGGTCGGTGAATACGAGCAGGCCCTCCGCTATGTGCAAATCTACCTGAACGCGAAGCCAACATCAGCAGAAGGACAAAATCTTCATGGGAAGATACATGAACGGCTTGGACGAAATTCGCAGGCACTGGAAGCATACCGACTGAGTCTCGACCTCGACACAAAGCAAAATTCCCTTGTACTGAAAAGTAAGTTCAACTGCCTTTTGTTTTACTTTCATAATTTTCATAATTCTTATATGCTATGCAATTGATTACAGTCTGTGAACTAATGGCACAGGACCAAAATCTCATTGACCAGACCAGTGCTAGGTACTACTGTGAAAAAGCACAGAGCATTGATCCTAGAAATCCCATAATATCACGGCTGAAGGAACGCTTGGTGGCTTCCTCAAGCAAGGACCCAAATGATGTCACCCAATTGTTACTTAAGGAGCTGGAGGCACAGCCGTTGGACGTCAACCTACGAATGCGATTACTACGGCACCTTATGCAGAACAATCGTATTCGAGAGTCGTACACGCACGCTTTCGACATTGAGCAGAAAAACATCGACGTGTTCCTCAACAGTCTGCAATGGTACGAGACCGTCTCGGAAGTTTTGGGCGCATATCGCAGCACGAGCTACGCGATCACGTGGGAGTTCTGGATGATGTACGTTTCTGTCTACGACAAATTGGCGTCGTTGGGCTTGAACGAGCGCACCAAAGCTGTCGAATACGTTCCACTCGTTCTTGGCTTTGATCAGGCATTGCAGCTCGTCAGTGATAAGCTGGGAACGTGTCCTCAAAAGCAGCTAGTGCAGGAATTTTGGCGACATTATACCGGCCAATTATGCTGGCATCTCACGACGCTGCTATTCAAGCAGGCGCGGAAGGAAATCATCAAATATCGAGAGACGAATCCGATTAGCATCCCATTATTGTTTGCCTCATATAATTTCAAACCAGTCGATTTGAAGAGCTTGTGGATTGAACATGCGACTGCTGGATGCCGGCAGCAGATGCAACGATGGAATCGAGAGGCTGCATTTCGATGTACCCAGGCTGGAAATATGCTCCAGAATTTGGCGCACGAACGTAAAGCTACTATTTTGGAACGTGGCACTCAAGGTGTCACAGGGATCTGGCGAGAGAAAACATTCAAATTCCTATTCGTTCGACGCGAACACCAGAATAAAGTGAGCACATCCTACTTTGTGCTCACGAATCACCTCCTAGATATACAAATTCGTTTACCAGAAGCTGATGATCTCTTGTCGTACACACAAAGTGCACAACTCGTGCACCCTGATTCATTACATCATCATATTTGGCTGGGTCTACACGTGAACCTTGTCGACTTTGATTGCGCCGTCTTCTCCGGGCTGCAATACACCGTCAAAACGCTTTCGAATTGTGCAGCTGAAACACTCAACATCCTCGATGTCCAGGCGTTCATTTACGCCTCTGTTATCTGCGCGCGTGCCAGCATTGAAGACCTGAAGCACAACAACATTTACTACAATGCAGACCGACCTGCTGTTCTGCCGGTCGCATGTGTTGACCTCCTCGGCACCGCCAACCAGGACAAATGGCTGCGATGCGCGTACAAAATGTTCACGAATCAACATAATTCCGAGTTCAGCGATATTCGCATGACCTTGATTCGCGGCATTGAAGTCGTCCGCTGCGTGGGCAATCATGGTTTGGACGTGAAGCTACTCGTCCAGTTGGCGCGACTCTTCGCCCAACGAGCCACAAAAGTTAAGAGGCAATCGGAGGTCGAAGCGAATGATGCTCGTGCCGAGATGTACTGGAAAGCTGCCATGCATTTGCTGGAGAAATACAAACGCAATGAAGCCGTATCGCATCCGAACAATCGACTATTTGATATCAAAGGCAAGGATTTCACTCAGGACGAAATCCAGCAGGCGATCAACGATGGCAAGCTGTTCCTTGGCTTGCAAGCAATGAAGAAGAAGGATTTGGAGAAAGCTATCGGTTTGCTGAAGAACATCAAAGATCCATACGCCTCATTCCACCAGGCGCAGATCTACAAGATGATGGCTGACAAAGAGACCAACTTGAAGCAGGAGAATGTTACCTCGGAGATGCGCAGCCAGAACATCATCTTGCTGACGAAAGCACGAGATTGCTTGTATCTAACGTTGGATCGCCTGAGCGCACCAGGTTCGGACCCCAAGCATCCTCTCAATGAAGTGCTCGGCACGGAAATCGAAAAGATCGAACGCCTCTTATCGCGTATCGATCCAGACAACAACCGCAATGAATGCGATGGTATGTCGGACGATAACGTCTCGTCAATTGAAAGCGAGAACTACAACTACACACGACTTGATACCAGTCATTTGCAATCGACACCTTTTCGCATGGATCATTCACGAGGTGGACGAGAAGCTCGTCCCAGTCCAGAGCGACTCGATGCGCAAATTCGTCAACTGGCCGCTTCCAAAGATATGGCCCTCAATCGTGTTCTCGAACAGAACAAGTTCATGATTGAAACGCAGAAGACCCTCGCAGATGAGTTGAAATCATTCCGTGAAACTGTAACCGATCTGACCTCGACCATCAATGATTTGAAATCGCTCAAAATCGTCGTTGAAGATGTCAAGGAAATTAAGAAAACCGTTGATGAGTTGGAAAACTTGCGCAATATCACTGACATGGTTCATGAACTCAAGCGTGAGATCGCTGATTTGAAGAAGGACCAACAGCAAGCTGGAACCAGTGGCAAGAGTAAACCACAGCAACTTAGCGAGGAAGACCTCTACGTCTTGGACGATGAGTACGCTGCTGAGTTTGCGAACGCGCACTCGGTGCCTGCACTCTCTTCGACATTGTATCCAAATAGTGCAGCTCGAATGAACAATGTACAAAATCCTATAAGTTTCCCTACGAGTCCGATGTATGGATATCCGATGTTTCCTTATGGGGCCATGGGTTTGCCGCAACCAGCAGGTAAGTTCAAAAACGATTCATTGAAAACGAGTTGTAGCTAATTTAATTCTTAAAATTAAACATTTAAAATGATATTTTTAGCAATGCCTCCAGCAGCGAATCCAGTTGAAGCATCTGACTATCGGGCGATGAATTTGCTGCAACATTTCACGCTACCACCGGCATTCCAACAGCCACCAGCCGCTGCCCTTCCACCATCCAACTTCATGCAGCAACAATACCAGCCAACATCGTTTGCCCCGCAGTCCATGAATATGTTCATGCCTCCAATCACCACCACGATAAGTTTCGGCAGCATTTCAACGGCGCAAGCAACGACGATCACCACGTCGATTTCGGCCACCTCTTCAACGGTTGCAAGCTCCAGGTCCGCTCCCATCAACGTCGTCATCACGTCGTCCGACCCACTACCGAAGACTACCGCTGTCGTCCAGCCCCAGCTCTCCGTCAGCATTCCACCACAGCACATTAAAGGTAGCAAAGTGCATAATTATCAAATAACCTTGCCGAGCAGCATGCCATCAGCATCTGCCCCCTCAGTGCTTAGCAAAGCGCCGTTGGTAGTTGGCACCCAGGGTATTCTCTCAAATGTATCACCACCCGTTTATTCAGCCATCTCTGAGCATCAGCCGCAGCCGTCGCCGCCGGCAAAGAACAGCGCACTCGGCATTCAGATCGAGCGCTCGCTGAACACCAGCTTCAATAAGTCGACGGACGCGGACGGGGAGCACTCCGCCGACGAGGAGCAACCCCAGCCGGAGTACGACCCCTATCCGGACTTCAAGCCGATCGTGCCGCTGCCGGACGAGGTGCCCGTGCACACCGGCGAGGAGGACGAGGTGGTGCTCTTCAACGAGCGCGCCAAGCTCTATCGGCACGTGAACAAGGAGTGGAAAGAGCGCGGCGTCGGCGACCTGAAGATCCTGCAGCACCGCGACACCGGCAAGGTGCGCCTCCTCATGCGACGCGACCAGGTGCACAAGATTTGTGCCAATCACTATCTGACGCCCGACATGCAGCTGGAGGCGAGGCCGAGCAAGCCGGAGGTGTACACCTGGTGCTGTCTCGATTTCAGCGATGGCGAGTCGGAAGCATCGACGCTCTGCGCGAGATTCAAAACGGCCGACATCGCCAAGAAATTCTATGATACATTTGAAAAGAGTAAACACCTCGGAGCTGCTTCTCCCAGCTCACCAGCCAAAAGTATTTCTGTTTCAACCGCTGCTCCCGATGTGAGCACCACGTCAGCTACGACGACTACCGCCAATCTTGGTGGTTTCAAATTCACATCTACGCCGAGCTTTAAGCCCAAAACGGATGAACAACCTGAAGCCACCTCATTCGTCAAACCCATCGTTGCAGAAGTAGCCAAATCTGTTGCCAGCCCGTTCGCATCGTTCTCCTTCAGCTCGATCACTGTGACTTCTTCGACGACACCGATCAAACCATTTGCCTCCTTCTCGTTCACCTCTAAAGAAGGTGAAGCATCTGGAAGCCCAGTCGTTAGTAACTTGGTTGCTTCTCAAACGACGCCAATTGCATCGGCTAAACTTGCAACTTCTGCACTAACTCCAAAAACACCAACAGAAAAGGAAGATGATGGCGATGATTTTGTGCCTACGGCAGAATTCAAACCAGTCGTACCTTTGCCAGAACTGGTTGAAGTAAAAACTGGAGAAGAAAACGCTCAAGTACTTTTTGAATCAAGAGCAAAATTGTATCGATTCGATTCGCAGAACAATGAATGGAAAGATAGAGGCATTGGACAAATGAAGATCCTCAAAGAGGAGAAAATCGTACGATTGGTGATGCGTCGCGAACAAGTTCACAAAGTTTGCTGCAATCATCAATTGGTAAAATCCATCAAGTTTACAGTCAATGCCAAATCGCCAAATTCGATAAGTTGGTACGCTCAGGATTATTCTGAGGGCGTAGTCACTTCGGAAATTTTCATGATCCGGTTTAAAACCACTGAATTAGCTACAAACTTTGCGGCTGTTATTAAAACCGTACAAGATGAAATGGATGAGAATAATTGCATTGGAAGCAGCAGCAAATCGACAAATTCACCGCATAAGAAACTCGACAACAAAATTAAACCTAGTGAAGGTTTTGGAGATGCTTTCAAGCCGAAACTGGGAGACTGGGAATGCAAGAACTGTTTGATTATGAACCAACCTAAGGTATCCAAATGTATTGCTTGTGAAACTCCTAAGAACGAAGCCGTCGCCAAAGCTGCAGCCACAGAGACTAAATTCTGCTTCGGCGTGAACAAAACCCAAGCTGGAAGTGGCTTCTCATTTGGGGCATCGATAACTACAACCATAACAACTTCAGCAGCTGCGCCAACTTCCACAACTGGTTTTGGAGACGCATTCAAGCCAAAAGTTGGTTCATGGGAATGCAAGGAATGCTATACACGTAATGATGCTGCTGCAACCAAGTGCATCTCTTGCGAGGTCTCACGAGATGGTGAACCACCCAAAACGGACAATGAGAGCAGCAAATTGAAGGGGGTCGATTTGAGTACTGGAGGATTGAGTTTCTCTTTTGGAGCGCAACCAGCCAAAACCAATGCACCAGCTTTGGGCTCGTCAAGCACCAGCTCAACCACACCAGTTCAAGGATTTGGTGATAAATTCAAACCAAAGGCTGGTTCCTGGGAATGTAAATCTTGCTATACGCGCAATGAATCGGGCGATTATTGTTTATCATGTGAGGCACCGAAAGATAGCACTATTGCGCCAAAATCGACGCCTGCAAAAAGCGAACCCAAGGGTATTGATCTTTCAACTGGAGGCGTTACATTCTCATTTGGTATGCCATCAACCACGACGGTGACGACGGCCAAAACAGCAGCATTGCAACCAGCAACAACAGGCAGTTCAACTTTATTCAAAACTACAGCGACCAAAGATACTGGTTTTTCGTTTTCATTGAAGCAGGACAAAAACGAAACGAAAGACACCGTTGAGGAAGAAACCGTTTTTGGGTCACCTCATAAAGTTGGTTTTGAATTTACACCGCGTTCACCACGTCGTCAGAGCAGTGGACAACAAAATGACGATGAACCCGACAATTCATACTACGAGGAAGAAGAAGCCAATGTCTATTTTAAACCGGTGATACCGCTTCCAGATAAAATTACGGTTACTACTGGAGAAGAAGATGAGGATGTCTTGTATTGCCATCGTGCGAAATTGTTTAAGCACACGGCAGGAGAATGGAAGGAGCGCGGAATTGGAGATTTGAAAATTTTGTACCAGAAACAAGATTTGAAATTAAGGTATTATAAAAATTATTCTATTTTAAATTTGTCGATTTTCATTTTATTGCCTTGTTTTAGAGTACTTATGCGTCGTGAACAAGTTCACAAAATATGCCTGAACCACAAGTTGACCAAAGATATCAAATACAGCAAGAAAGACGACAAAACGTGGCTGTTCAATGCACCGGATTATTCAGATGGGGAAATCGAACACTGCAGTTTCTGCCTGCGATTCAAGACGCCTGAAGTTGCCGAGGAGTTCATGAAAGCCGTCAACGACGCCCTCACACGTATTGATAACGGTAAGATTACTATCATAACTACTATCGACCCGAATATGATATTCATTGGTACGTGCATTGCATGTTTTGCTCTGGTGGCATTTACTTGCTGGCATCGCAAGTAAACAATTTTTCGCATATTAGTATAACGCAGCATTAATAATCTAACTGTGATTTTATTGTTTTTATAATAAAATTGATTGGAAACGAGTGCCAGTCCAGCCAAATTCAGTACTAATTCAATTCCCCACAAATATTTCTCAGCATTTAATTATCTTTACTGCTATTTTCCCAGCTACTACTTGATTTACTTTACGTTGGGTTACTTTTTTTGATTTGGGTTCTTTTCTGCCACTTTTTACAGGCTCTGGCAACACGACAATTGAGGAAAGCGACTCCGACGTTGAGTTCGTGAGTGAGACCACCGTCACAAAGGAGGAAATCCAGGAGGCGATCAAGCTGATGTTGCCCCCCAAGTACATGGCTTACAGGCAGCTGACTGATTGCACTTGTGAGCAGTGCAAAAAAGATGATTTGCTAGCGAAGAACCCTGTAGCAACTCCCAGCAAGTCCTCATTCTTCTCTTGTGGCACTCCAACTGCCAGCATTTTTGGAACACCGAATACACGCATGGCTTCAAGCGAATTTTCGTTTGGTGGCAGTGGATTCTCTGGAGTTGCAGGTACTACAATCTTTGGAACTGGAAAACCCACGACACCTTCTTGGAATCCATCCACGACACCCAACGCACCTGAAAAGAAACAAGAAACTTTGAAAGACCTGTTAGTAATGCCTGCAGTGTTTGGGAACCTTGCAGCAAGCCAAAACAAATCCATCTTTGGAGGTGTGGCCACCAGCACTGAAGCCAAGCAGTTGGCAAATGTGACCGCACCTGTTTTCGCAAACACTAGCGTGCCTGCTGCACCAAAGCCGACCATTTTTGGAACTGGAGCCAATACGGTTCCATCTGTATTTGGTAGTTTTGCAACACCTCCGCAGAGCGGCAACATTTTTGGAGCAAGTTCTATGAACTCCTCCTTCTCTGGAGGTAGTTTATTTGGCGGTACTGCAACACCTACTCCAGCAAACGTCTTCAATACCAGCGGTAATATTTTCGGTGGAACTGCAAAAACATCAACGCCAGATTCTGCATCTGGTGATCAAATTAAAACCGAGGAGAAAAAGGAGCCTGAAACGAGAGCATTCAGTTTTGCCAATTATGCCAAAGACAAGATTGCTGAGAGCGGTTTTGGAGGTGGTGAAACAGTTTTGGGAAGCAATTCTTCTGTTAGTTTTGCTTCTTTGGCAGCAAACGCCGAAAATACCTTGTTTGGAAAGCCAACAGGTAAGATTAATTACTGATGAAAGATTTTTTATTAATTTTCTTGTTTATTTTCAGGAGCAAATTCAAATGAAAATGTTTTTGCTAAACTGGGAGCTGGTGCACCAGTATTTGGAGCACCCAAAACTCTTAAACCAAATGCAAATACCTCACAGGACGACGTCGAAGAAGGCGGAGATGAGGGAGCTGCAGGTGAAGCTGAGCATGATCCTCATTTTGAACCAATTATTCCGTTGCCAGATGAAATTGAAGTGAAGACAGGCGAAGAAGACGAACAAGTCATGTTCTGCGAACGTGGAAAACTTTATCGATTTGTAAACAAGGAATGGAAAGAGCGTGGCGTTGGAAATATCAAAATACTTCATCATCCTGTGAATAGTACGTATCATCACCAATTTAATCGTTCTATCTGCAATTAGCTTAAACATATTTTTCTTTCCAGAAACGTATCGTATGATCATGCGACGTGAACAAGTCCACAAAGTCGTTCTTAATCAGCGCATCACAGCAGACTTGGAAGTAATTGCGTTCACATTGTCGCCCAATGCGTGGATGTGGGTTGGAATGAATTACACCGAAGAAGGTCACGAGTTGGAAAAATTGGCGATACGCTTCAAGAACGATACATTATCACATCATTTCCACACGGCCGTTGGTAAAGCTATCACAGGAGCTAAAAAATTAGCGTTGGCGTCTCAGCAGCAGGAGGGAATTGTGGAGAGCGTCTCCGAAGATGAAGACGACGATGATGAGTACGATGACGATGACGAAGATCGGTAAGAAATTGGAATCTTCTATTTCGTTTCAATAAACAAATATTAATTAGAACAGTTTATCTGTTGTTAATTATTTTTTGTTATGTGTTTGTTGAGTAAATAAAATGTAGTTTTTTCTAGTGGTTTCGGTTTGTTGAATTTGTGAGCTAGTTCATGATCGACTCGATGATGCATTAATTAAATTTTGTAATTTGCAGAACGGTGATATATTCATGTGAGTGCGGTCTGTTTGAGCGGAAGGAAACTGGAGAATGGATGCCTGTCGTTGCTCCAGGACTTGTTGAGGTCGTTTATGATAGGGAGATCGAGGGTGCACGTATTGTCGTCACGAATGATGCTGGTATCACCGTCAGCAACACTCTAATTGCTGTGAACACGAATATGGAACGACACCCTAACGTATGTGATAATTTAAAACTTCACCGAAAGAATTTATCGATATCATAGTATATTACATTGCTTTTTTTAGGACGAAGGCGACGAATTACATTGGCGAGCAGTGGAATATTCGGAAGATCGCTATGAATGGCGAATGCTACAACTGAAATTTGATTCGCCCGAAGATGTTGATGCTTTTAATTTGGCATACGTGGAAGGCAAAGGATACGCCGAGCAATCTAATATTATTGATACTATAGAAGAAGTTTACGAAACATATGATTAAGGTGACACGTAAATTTCGAATTAGATAAGGAAATCGAAAATTATTGAAATTTTCCGAATTCCTGCAAGTAATTTTAAGCGCTCTATTATTTTCACTCATTGTTGGTTCATTTTAATTGAGTAAGTCTCATGGTACTGCTAATAATTAACGACGATTTTACCAATTTCCATTAAAATCGTTGATTTTGTAAATAATTCCAATATTCTAGTAGAGTTTGTTACAAAATACTGGAAAAGTCACGCGCAACTTTTATTGCAATGTGAAACTCGTACTTCAATCTAGTAAAACCTGAATTAGCATGATTGAAGCTTGATTAGTGCTGACTAACAATTCCACAACGACTCACACTTGTGCGCGTATGTAAATATCGCATGGAAAATGTAAACTTAATGTTGATGATATTTCGTAGGAGCATCACGAGTGCTATTAATTGCCGGCCGGATCGCACGCACACATTGTGGGTGTCATTAAGTCGAACGCGCGCCGATCGAAGGTCAACAATGTTAGATAACACATGGTGGCAACTTTCACGAGCGCGTCGCGCCATCGAAGCAACATGTTGCGCGCGTATTTGAGAAAGATGAGTGGTGCGCGTCGCAAGTCCATGGTGCTGGAGCCGCTCGTCGGCGCGATCGACGAGGGCACGTCGAGCGCGCGCTTCATCCTCTTCGAGGCGGGCACCACGACGGTGGTGGCGCAGCACCAGGTCGAGCTGAAGAAGAGCTACCCGCAGGAGGGCTGGGTGGAACAAGACCCGCTGGAGATCTTGGACGCGGTACGCACGTGCATCGAGTGCGTGGTGCGCAAACTGCGCGAGCTCGGCCGCAACGTCGACGAGATCGTCGCCGTAGGTATCACCAACCAGCGCGAGTCGACGATCGTGTGGAACCGGGCGACCGGCGAGCCGTTCCACAACTCGATCGTCTGGCAGGATATGCGCACCAGCTCGACGGTCGACCAGCTGCTGGACACGGTGCCCAATCGCACGCGAAATCAGAACTATCTGAAACCGTTATGCGGCCTGCCGTTTTCGCCGTACTTCAGCGCGCTGAAGTTGCGCTGGCTGCAGGATAACGTCCCGAAGGTGGCGAAAGCCATCGCCGAAGGCAACTGCCTCTTCGGCAACATCGACTCCTGGATTATTTGGAATCTAACCGGCGGGAAGGATGGAGGCATTCATGTGACCGATGCGACGAACGCGTCGCGCACCATGCTGATGAATATCGAGACGCTCAAATGGGACAACAAACTGTTAAGCTTCTTCAACGTGGATAAACGCGTATTGCCCGAAATAAAATCGAGTTCGGAAATTTACGGCATCGTCAAATGCGGCCCCTTGGAGGGCATCCCCATTGCAGGCTGCCTGGGGGACCAACAATCCGCATTACTCGGACAACAATGTTTACAAAGCGGACAAGTAATTTTGAAATTACCGTTTTTTTTCACAACTTTTTTATCAACTATTAACAAATTTTATATTCCTAGGCGAAAGCAACGTATGGAACTGGCTGCTTTCTACTTTACAACACCGGAAACGTCCGCGTTGATAGTAAACACGGTTTACTAACAACTGTTGCATACCAATTGGGGCCACAGCAAACTCCAGTCTACGCTTTGGAAGGATCTGTTGCCGTTGCTGGTGCAGCTCTTTCATGGCTCAGAGACAACATGGATATTTTGCCGCATTTTGGCCGTGCTCAAAGTATCGCCAAGGAAGCAGACCTCGTTGCTGGAGGTGAAGTTGTCTTCGTTCCAGCATTCAGCGGGTTGTACGCGCCTTATTGGCAACAGGACGCTCGAGGGTAACTCCCAAAAAAATTCTGGATCATATAAAACAAATTAAAACTTTTCAGAGTTATTTGCGGTATTACTGAGGACACGAATAGCAGTCACATTGTGAAAGCAGCTCTGGAAGCGGTTTGCTATCAAACGCGCGACGTTCTCGACTCTATGAACAAAGACTACGGAACGAAGTTGAAAAATTTGCAAGTTGATGGTGGTATGACCGCAAATTCGCTGCTGATGCAATTGCAATCGGATTTGACTGGAGTTAATATTATTAAACCAAATATGGCTGAGAGTACCGCACTTGGTGCAGCTATGGTCGCTGGAAACGCTGTCGGAGTTTGGGATATCCATAACGATATGGAGATATCCGTAACGACGTGGTCTCCGCGAATCGATGAAAATGAACGGGATATTTGTTATCATCGATGGAAAATGGCAATTGAGCGTGCAATGGGTTGGAATAATTAATTAGTTTTATGGTTTTCAAGGCAGACAAAATTCCATTATTTAGATTATTAATTTAATCTTCGACTGATCCAATTAAAATATATTCATTCTTATTGTTAGTCAAAATATATAACAGTCCATTTTAGTGTCGACTTATCTTATCATTGTGCAAACTAAGGAGAGTCGAATTTATTATCTAATGTTCCTGATGAAGCGCAAGTGTAAATACACCTTACTCATAGCAATTTAGAGATAAAACTTATTGTGATAAGATAGGCATGAATGTGGCGTAGAAAAATCTAGCAGGTATTGAATTCTCATGAAATATTGCGCTGATTCATATAACAAGATTCATCAGGTAAACGCGCAACACAAAGTGTAACAATGAAGACCAACAAATTAATTATTGCAATAGCTATTGCTACATGTACGTATAATTTAATTCAATTTGATGCAAAGCTAATCAACTAATTGGTGGCTTTTTAGTGGTGATAGCAATGATGACCAGCGAGGTTGACGCCCGACGTAAAATCCTCAAAGGCAGAAAAACAATTACGCGCACTTATTACAGTAAATATCGATCTTCAAAGTTGAATTTGGATTGATTAATTGCTTTTCAGCTGAACCTGCTCTGCCATCATGGGCCGTTGTTTTGTTAGTTGGAATTGGAGAATTGCTTTTGGGTGGAATTATCTTCTTAATCATGAAAAAGCGCATTCTGGATCCAGTTGAGTCCCAATCGGGTAATTATAATGTCGCTCAACAAGATGACTAAACTGCTATTAAAATTAGCGTTAATAGACAAAGTACAATGGGGAAATTTAATGTTTAGAACACATTTATTTCACATGCTTAAGTTTTATATTAATAATACATATAAATAATGTAATCTTTAGAAGTTGAAGTTAATTTGCACCGAGAATATTTATATTTATAAATTTTGCACATATACTGACTAATCATAATCCTCTTTAAGAATGAGACATTTCTTATAATCTAATTGTTGCACAAGCCTGCCTGCTTTCTTGTCCAAAGAAATTCCTCAGTCACTGTCCAATAAGATGTTTTTAAATTCGTCAATACTTAACGTGATTTCGACACGTTGAGGCGTGTTATAAATAAATGTTATATTTTTCAGCACAGCATAGTTATCAGTTTCCATTTCAGACCATCCAGTATACTACAAATATTTAAAAGTCAGTGTGATCTAATTACATGGCAGGGATATGTGAACTTACAACTGAAGTGTTTTTATATTTTAGAAAGCTCTCATCCATTATTGGTTCAAACTTTTGCAATAAAGCTTTACCATCAATTCTCCAAATGTGAGGTGGAACTCCAGAATCATAACATTGAGCATCATTTTTGGCCACCACAAATGCACCAGACTAATGGTAAGCAAACAGACAAAATACAATTAGCATTTCTTAAGGCTTGACTTGGATTCTTCTTACTGTGAATGTAACTGGAGCTTGTACTGGTGATCGTTGAAATTCAGATGTCCTTTTGTTATGACCTTTTCTCTTCTTTAAGCCATTCCTTGGGGTTTTGTTCACTTGAACTGTAGCATCATCCTCGGAGCTAATATACGTCTTTGCTTTCTTGATAAGCCGTACGGATTTCCGGAGCCCACTGATTTTCTTTTTTGGCTTTAAAAACAACAATATTGAAACATTGCACATATGCTACATTGGTAACTTAATTATCATTAATACATACTTTTTGGGGCTTCCAATCATCGTCAGAAGAGTTGCGTGGCTCATCTTCACTTTCAGAATTGTTCATTGCGTGAAATTAATGATAAATATCCTTATTTCTAACAGTATGTTATTATAAATATAAACAATACATCGCCATCAGAACATATACACAATATTGAAGCAGGGATTAGATGAATCTGAGTTACATATTTTAAATTTCTTAATCTTCGCTTTCATTCTACAGGAAATAATGCAGCAAGTTTAGTTTTATGCACAGATATCCTTAAATTTAATGTCTCGTTTTATTTTTTAAAAATAAATTTATAAAATAAACTGTTTTTTTATAGATATTTAGCGGGAGTAAAGTAAGTGCTCCCTCCATATATTATATATATCATCTTTGTGAAATGCGCCAACAGCGCCATCTGCTTAAAAAACACGTCTTGTCAGTTTTTTTTCAGTGCTATTAGTTATCTTGTTTCGTTATCTATGGATATCAGTAATTTGATGATTATTCGTGTTATTCGCAGTGTTAAAAGAATTTGTGCATACTTTTGGTGGTATTATTATTCTCAACGTAGTAACAGGTATACTATTATATTTGTAACAAGTAAAATATATTAATACACTCATTACATTGAAGGAAAATTAGCCATCATCAGAAACTACTATCATGTGTGGTTATGCCGGGCGGGAACGATGGAGTTAAACGATATCAATCAATGTGGACGTCCCCAGGCTCAAGATAAGGTTTTTGGGAAATGTGAGAGTGATTACTATATGGTAAATATTTTATTTTATGTTATTACTGAATTTCGTTCATTTTATTAAGTGAGGGAATAAAGTCGCACTTTATTCCCTCTACGTTTCATTCGGTTGTATTGTGCTGCCACACTTATTCTTGCGGTTTATATTTGAACTAAACTGGAACCGAGATGCCATCTGGTGGTACCCGTGGTGCATTTTTCAAAGGTTACAAAAACGTGGTGTTTGATTTGTTGATTTCATTACAAATTTGTTTAATTCTTAATAATTATGGAAGAGAAAAATAAGAAACGCAAAGAAGCAAGTGATGCTAACACCGAAGAAGTTGAAGTCATGATTCCGAAGAGCAAATTTCGGAAATACGATAAAGCAATGCAAGAAGACGAGGCAAAATTGGAGGAAATTTTATTTGGAGGCAATTCTGCGTTGGTTGAAAAACTTGAAAAAGCAACAACACAAGCACCAGAAACATGCATCGATTCCGGCTTTAGTGAAACAGAAAGTGAAGACAGAAAACCAGCCTGGATTGATGAAGATGATTGCATTCAAGTGGGCAATGCATTAGATAAGCAAAAACGAAAACTACCTGATGGTGGTATTAACAGTAGATCAAATACATATGCCAACCTTCTTCAAGAAAAGTTCACTTCCATTGTTGGGCAACCAAAATGGGCATCATTGGATAAGCAGAAACAAATACAGGATGCTGATTCAGACGATGAGATATTAAAAACAGCTGGGCTTACAAAGAAGCAAGTAAAGGGAAAATTGAAAGCCACCACAATTGAGATCAAGAAGGTGAATAATTTAAATTGTGAGACCTACAGTGAGGGGCCAAATATAAATTGTGTAGAATTTCATCCAACATCAACAGTCAGCCTTGTTGCTGGCCAATCTGGTGTGGCCTCTATTTATGCAGTTGATGGTCAGAGAAATAACAAATTGCATAGCATTAAGTTTGAGAAGTTTCCTATATTTAGTGCCCAATTCATCAGTGGTGGAAATGAGGCTGTTCTGGGTTCAAGATATCCACATATGTACCTCTATGACCTGGTGAAAGCAAAGGCCACAAAAATACCTCTAGCAACTGGCATGAGCCAAATGAAGAAGTTTATTGTATCACCTGATGGCAAGTACTTAATGGTTGCTGGAAAATGGGGTGAGATTCATGCAATTTCTGCCCAGACTAGGGAGAGACTATTCATGTTGAAACAGGATGGGGAGGTCACTGCAATTTCATTCAATCCAGAAAGCAATATGATGTTGAGCCACAGTGATTCTGGAGAAGTTACTGTGTGGGATATGAATAATCGACGAGCCCGGCATAAATTCGAAGATGATGGCTGCTTGCAAGGAACGTCGCTTGCAATTTCACCTTCCAATCAGTTTCTTGCATGTGGATCAGCACAAGGTGTTGTTAACATCTATGACTTGGAAAAAGCACTCAAAGAGAAAACGCCCACACCACGTAAAACGATAATGAATTTGACCACTGCAATTAACAGCATCAAATTCAATTCAACATCTGAATGTTTAGTATTCCATTCATCTGCTATTGAGAATTCGGTTCGTTTATTCCATCTGCAATCTCAAACTGTATTCAGCAACTTTCCGAACTTCCAAACTAAGCTGGGATGTGTCAATGTGGCCAATTTTTCACCGAATAGTGGTTATTTAGCGTTAGCCAATGCAAAATCTACTGTGTCATTATTTAGATTGAAGCATTTTAATTCCTATTAAAAGTAACAAATCTCAGTTGTACTTTCTATGAAAATGTTATTACTCGTGGAGGGAGTAAAGACTTTACTCCCGCAACGGTTGTGCTTGACAGGTGCTGCCACCACCCAAGTTTAAAAGTACTATATGGCGGCCATATTGTAATTTTTGTGTCTAATAAATGACTCGGTTAATTTGCATGTGCTGAAATAAGTTCATTATTGTAATTGATTTTTTTGTTAAAGAGTGTGTTTGGTTGGAGAGTCAACTAAGGTAAGCGACAATCATACTATAACAGGTTTGCAACGACGTTTGGCCCAACGTTGAGTTTTAATTAGTACAAATAATTACAATAAATCTAGCAATACATTATCAAAGTGTAATTGAGTTCGAATTGAACATAAGCCTGTTTGAGCAATGTGACTCAGGCAGTAAGTAAGTAGTTTTATTCGTTCGCTTTCATCATCAATAATAAATTAATTGTAAAATTCATCTACATTGAAGTAATCTTGCGTTGACAATAAATTCGTCCCAAATTCACAATGTGGGATGATTGTATCCATTAAATAATTGAACACAAGGCATCATTTTCGCGTAGTGTGTTCGAATGTAGATCAGTTTCGGATTGCATAAGACCGCAATCAAGTTTTGCGTGTGATCACAGCACCTAATCACAAAATGGACGGACCATCGAGCTAACAAATTAAAATCTTCGCATATTACAATGTATGATACAAATATTTAAAATTCTGTAGATTTAATATCTGCAATACGCGTACACGTCCAATCTGAAAACGCATTCATGGCGCGCGCATTCATCAGCTAAAAACAATTATCATCCGGTAATAGTAGAGTTGGGTTGTTTAAAAAATCGTCCTAAACAGATCTCTGATTCACTTCGAGCAACTGTGGGCACTTTTCCACAATGTTCAGCAGCATTTTGTTGATGTATTCGCGCAGTTGGGCGTTCAAATCCTGCTGCTCCTTCAGCGCAGTCAGCACCTGCAACAAAAACACCCCCAGGATATAATCAAACAGTTGCGAGCACGGTCTTCAATGTGTTCAAACAATTGCAAACATGCATGCAAGTGGGGTGCGATCATAATGTCACTGTCTTGTGTGTCGTTGGTAGGTTCTGTGGGAGGAAATGTGCTTGCAAACGTGCATACCTTAGCTAAAGAATCGGGATCTCCACGAAAATCGCACTAGAAACAAAGAAAATACGATAAGCTACCCACTTTTAGTGCACGCGCACTACATTCATACTACACCCATCGTGTATGCAATGATAAATCAAATTAATTGTGCGATTTGTATGAGCAGAGTTGATTGCTAAGAAGAGTACCTCATCATGCGACATCTCGTCCAGCTCGGCAGCCAAGCTGACGTCGGCTGTAAGTTTCCGGCCCTGTTCGACTCCTGCGTGCAGTATGCTCGCCTGCAACTCCTCGTTGCTTTCCTGCAGCTGCTGGTTGATCTCCCTCAGCGAGGCCATCTCCTCGTGGAGCTCCTCTAGGCGGAGAGCCTCTGGCGACGTCGTCGGCAGCGCTGGAGTGCGAGCCTCTGCTCGTAGTCTCTCCACCTCGCGCGACAACTCCTCGATGAGCTGCTGCTGGGCCTCGTTGCCCTCGGTCAGTCTTCTCTCCTGCTCCTTCAGTCGGAGTTTGTCCTCTGTCAGCGTGGAGATATCATGCCGCAGGTCCAACAATTGGTCGGACAGCTCCTTGCGTTCGTTCTCCAGCTTCTCGATACGGACACGTTGACGAATCGCTTCCTCCTTGTAGTTTCCTGCCTCCGTTTCCGCTGCATGCAGACGAATACTTGAGTTTTCCAATTGTAGAGCCTTTTCACGATCTAGCCGTGTTATCAGCTCCTTGCTGCGACGCTGTTCATCCTATAACGCCTCCGTTAGAACAGTTTTAGATTATTTCCAAATTAGTACTTACATGTATCCGTTCGTCAGCGCGCATTTCCGCCTCACGCAGTTGATCTTCAAGCATGATGATCCGTGCTTGAAGGGCAGCATTTTCGGCTTTTGCCCTGGTGTATCGCTCATCTTTATGCGTGGCCGAATCCTGCATAACTCCCATTTGTTGCTGAAGTATTTGGACCTACAATATTCCAGTTATTTAATGATTTTGCTACTTTCAAACTTCAATTTTCATAACAAAGTTTTGAAACTTCTCGCAAGTTCTTTGTGAAGTTCTTACATACTTTATTATTAACATCTGGAAAGTTTTTCTTGGTGCGCGACCCACCAGATCCTGGTGTCTTAAGTAAACCCTGCGGTATAACATTTTCTGAAGGCCCTATGAATTCAAACTGTCCCTCCCACATATCGTAATCCAAGTCGGGCGTTTTATTCGTCTCATCATCACCACTAACATTGTTGTTGTACACGAATTCCTCTTCATCAAGAGAGTCTCGCGTTTCATCTTCACCGTCACTCATCGTCGGGCGCATCGACACTGTCTGCCACTTCACAAGCAACAAATCATTGCGCCAATTTTGAGATAGAGACTCGCGCGATAACCCCGCGCTCAAATGGCGATTCAGTTGCGAAAAAATCCATATACTAATCGCGACGCTGTTGCGGTTTTTCGTCCGCTTCTATTTGCGTTCTCTGAATGATTTCGCTACGTAGAAAGCGCACTTGAATTAGATTTTCTATCCTGCGCGCCGCGTTCAACATAAACAGAACTTGAACCGCACGAGTATTTTTGGGAATTTACTCATTGCCTTGCTGTAATGGCAATGAGCGAATCACTACGCCCCAAAAAGAATTCGCACTGCAAATAGCTCGAAACTTATTCACGATGTTGTTCCGATTGTGTCTGCGCTCTTGATTAGCATGTGATAATGTGACCGATATGTTTCACTGGAAGTTTTGCTCGAACCGCACCTTGCGCGCCTCGTTCTCAATCGAATTCAGCGATACGACTGGCGACAACGCGTCCCAATCATTCTCTCCCTACAATTTAATGCGTGCGTAATGCATGTGACGTCGAATTAGTATGTACAGTGCGCTTGGATGCTAGATAGCTAGACGTACAATCAACATTTAACGTTTAATCGCGCGCAAGTGCAAGTTATCTTCATGCAGCGAGCGGCAAACGAATAATAAACGCGTTGGGCGAGTCCGTTTGGGCTTGTTTAGGAATACAAATGCGCATCCGGAACGGAAGGCGATTCATCCAACATCGACTTTGGTTTTAGTTTATAAACGATGCTGAAAATATTTCCAACGGAAGCGAAACTGCGTTAAGAATATTGCTGAGACGAGCGAGGATGAATGATTAATAATTAAGAGCTTAATTCCTTGTGCAAAAAACGATAACAATGCAAAAGCAACATCACTTTACACAATTGTTTTTCACATTCATTCATTTATCATTCTTTTGTCATTCATGTGAAACTGGATTATGTAATTGTGACTGGTACTCACTTTCAAGATTCTAATTTTGATTTCGTTTTGTAGGTACGCACCTTTTGATTAAGATCATGGAATTCCTCCTCCAAGGATGCATCCGAATACATGTCATCTGCAGTGTCGCAGTGGCTGCTACGTCCCGAGGAATTGAAGCTGGAGCTGCGATAAAGTTGGCTGTAAGCAATTGCCAAGAATCGGACGTGAATGCATCTCAGGGTTACACGCATATCAGTTAAAATTAGCCACCACCCGAACAACATCAACGAAGGAAGTAAAGTGATAAACACACGAGAAGAAAGAAGGATGAGAAATGGTAAGAAAGTTTGGCATGCAAAAGCAAAATGAAGTTATAGAAATGACTGTTAATGATTGTTCTTACCTCGCTAAAGCATTCGAGCTGAGCGTTTGTTGTCGTTTTCCAGTGCTGGAACACATTGGAATTATTAATTGGTTTCAACACCTTGAACCATACTACATTTAATTTCCAAATGTTGGAAATTCACACTTTTGCCCACATTGTAGCTGCTGCAGCGTTTGGAGTTGAACGCATTTTTCGGTTTCAATCTTGATACGCCGAAGTTGTTAGCACGACGATGCATACGTTCGTTTTACCGATGCACGATTGCGATGAGGTAATGAATGCAATGCAATGAAAGTCCCTGAAATGTTTGTATCTGTCTCCCTTCCTTGCCTTCTCGATGCTCCAAGTTTCGATGGATGGCAG
>JARJDZ010003638.1:0-26903 GCA_030264555.1 Aleochara sp. GC000083
AAATTTGAAATATCCACATTTCAAAATAGTCCCATTCGCTATTTATACCCACATTGGGTCCACGCTGCTGTAGTTCGGGATGCATAATAAATAAACAACGGAAAAAATCAGGAAAACTTCTGGTACCTACACTACAAACTTGATATATTTGTCACTGGTGCTGAAATTTCTCGTGAAATACACGAAACGAGCATCCTACGCAAAAGTCATTAGACACACTACATGAGCAACACGGATTTNTCAGGAAAACTCCTGGTACCTACACTACAAACTTGATATATTTGTCACTGGTGCTGAAATTTCTCGTGAAATACACGAAACGAGCATCCTACGCAAAAGTCATTAGACACACTACATGAACAACACGGATTTGAATGTTGCTCAAGCTTCCGCGTTTCTGTCCTCTAATGGGAACGATCCAAACCCACATTCAAAATGCAGCCAAAAAATAAAACTCCAAAAACACCCATACAACTTTTGGACTCTGGCGCCCAAAACTTGGAAGTTGTAACTGGATGGATGCATGGAGTTGTGAGAGACCTGGAGGAAGTCCCTCGCTGACGATGCGTTAACAAGATCTAATTACTGGAGGAGGAAATCCCCGATATTGAACGTATCCGTCCGGTGCTCCCAATTCTTCCCAGCTGGGAATTGAACGGATACCGAGAGACACGATGCTCCAAGATCGCAGCAATCCATGGCGTAAATTATGCATTGGTGCTCTATGCACTCTGGAGAAGTTATTACCGCTCTTGGTGGTGTGGTTTTTTTGTGCTCGCGTGCAGAATGTAGTTGGACCAGACCCGAGATGCGGCATAGTGCACACCAGACATCATGCATGGGAAGAATGCAGTTGTTTTCAACTCGTCGCCGACGACGACGACGACGACGAAGACGACGTAAATATAGATGCGGAGACTCCCTCCCGGAGTTGACCTCCGGCAAAGTCGTCGGCATCGTCGTCGTCGTCGCCTGGGGCTAAGAATAACCATGTGAGACATGTCTTCTTCAGCTGTCCCATTGCTTTACTACTCGTCATCGTTTTGTTTCTGTGAGTGGAAATAGATGGCATGGGTCATTTTCAAATGTTTCAATTTGTAATTTTGACTTGGGAGGAAGCTTCCGTCGAACCTGCTTCAGAAAGGTTTGTGGTTTGGGGTCTGGGGTCTGATGAATCCCGACCTTACCTGGTCTCGAGTGTATGGCACACATTGGCCCCCTCCAATGGGCATCCTCATACCTTCTTGTTCTTCTGTTTCATTCTTGATGCTGGTCGATTCCTGAGAACTGAGACGCTCAATGCGAGCATGCTTGAGGTCTGCACACACACATACTGTAAAACCAGCCATCAAGGTTATTGTAATAACGTTTGCTTTCGGTCTGAACGAGTACCACAGACAATGTGATGGTAAATCGTGGTACCTTGCACTTGACGAGCAATGGGGAACCATAGAAAGGTACCATGGTTCATGGTCGCTTGGTGAACGAATGGGAATCAGCCGAATTGATAGGGTTTCAAAGGTCATTCAAGGGTTTCAAGGGTCTAGAAGGGTGTAGATGCTGTTGAAGATGTTCAAGGAAGTTTTTACAGTAGTCTGGAAGATGTTTAAGGTGACACTTGAAAGTAGGGTGGGTTTTGAAGGTTACCTGGAGTTGTTGAGTGTTGAACGACATCTAACAAGCTTCAAGTGAAGTATCGGGTGATCCCATTTGGGGTTGAGATGATTTAGTGATTGGAATTTAGCAATTAGGAAATGTAATTCTGTGGTGGTGATGATGATGGTACCTGGAGTTGGTTTGAATGGTTAGAGACATCTAACAACGTGGAAGGGAACTATCAGGTGATCCCATTTGGGGTTGAGATGATTATTGATTTAAATTCGGCAATAGGGGAGGTTTTGAAGGTATCTGTTGAGAGATCAGGGACATCTAACAAAGTGGGATTGAACTACAAGGCGATCCCACTAGGGTTGTTGATCTTTGAACCAAGTAACCCTATATTTGTTTGTATTGTTGATACTGATTCGGTTTTTTCGCCTTCTTCCAGGTTGTAAAATCAAGGCCCTTCGCGCAAAGACAAACACGTACATCAAGACCCCGGTGAGAGGTGAGGAACCCGTCTTCGTAGTCACCGGTCGCAAGGAAGACGTAGCAAAAGCAAAGCGAGAGATCCTCTCCGCCGCCGAACACTTCTCCCAGATCCGCGCCTCCCGTAAGAACAACCTCGCCGGGCTGGGTTCCGGCGCGAGCACCCCACCCGGCCCACCAGCAAACATCCCCGGCCACATCACCATCCAGGTGCGCGTGCCCTACCGCGTCGTCGGGCTCGTCGTCGGCCCCAAGGGCGCCACCATCAAGCGCATCCAGCACCAGACGCACACGTACATTGTCACACCCAGCCGCGACAAGGAGCCCGTCTTCGAGGTGACCGGCCTGCCCGAAAGCGTGGACAGCGCCCGGCGCGAAATCGAGGCGCACATCGCGATGCGCACCGGAAACGGCACCACGTCGACAGCGGCCGCCGCCGCGGCGGCGATGAGTGGCGCCCTCAACTCGATGGGCGGCCTCGAAGACGCCAGCGACCTCCTCAGCAACCTCTACAAAAGCGGCTTGAATTCCCTCTTCAACTACATCGAGCCTGTCGCTGACGCCTTCCCGACGATGACGTCGTCGACAGGTAGCACGGGCGCCTTCTCCAGCTCCGGGTCGTGCTCCTCCAGCTCCTCGAGCTCGGGTGGTGGCCGAGGTGGCGGCAACAATGGCGACTTGGGCGCCATCTGGAGCTCCAACGAACGGGATGAAGGCTTGGGTGACTCGCCCAGTTTTGATAGCTCGACGGCGCTTTCGAGTATCTGGTCGTATCCGAACCCGGCTGCACCTGGTGCACCTCCGTCGCGACCTTCCCCAGCGAATAGCACCAGCCCCGCCGACTCGCTGCTCAGCTCGGCGAAGTGTCTCGTCTGCAGCGAGGCGAAGGTCACGCATGCGCTCGTCCCGTGCGGCCATAACTTCTTCTGCATGGAGTGTGCCAACCGCGTCTGCGAGGGCAGCGACGCGCAGTGCCCTTTCTGCTCGATGCGCGCCCTCCAGGCCATCCGCATCTACTCGCCCAATCCGTAAGCGGGTGCTCATCATCTCCAGCTCGCAGAACACCGCCTCCCAGTGCGCGTCCGTCGAGGAGGAGCTCTCCAGTATCAGCGTAGATGTATTTGCATGTGTGCCCCAGGTCCCGTCGATCGATCTCGCTCACGAAACCCTCTGAATAGACCTAACTTTTAAGTATTACCTAAATATACGAAATCACCTGGTGGCATCCTTCAGATGCGCACTTCATCTTGCTTGCAAAATCTCCACGTATTGAATCGAATTCGAGCCGCCATAATTTCGGAGATCATCTCCGAGGAGTAGCGCACCACCAAAACGACAGACTGAGAGCACGTGCCACACAACGAAACTAAAAAGATGAAAACTTTTATATGTATATGTATATCTATAATTGAATATTTAATTATTTTTTGTTATTTGTTTATTTATAGTTGTTCTATATCTACGATTTTATGAGATATTAATATATAAACGAGTGCTCCATCTGTCAACGCGTTACTTACGTGGTGGCGCCCTCTGGGCGCATGCTCGAACTCGATTCAAAATGGCGACGCAAGTCCTCACATTAATTAGACCATCAAACAAAACCAAATCAATCAATCAGAAAAAAAGAAGTTGAGGAATATTTTCGTAAATGTACGCAAGAAATTTTTATAGTATTACCGGAAAAAAAAACTACAAAAAAAGAGTGAGATGATGCGCTGGAGGCGGCGACATAATCAAACATGTCGGCGGTATTTAAGAAGCATAATTACACATATATTTTTTGTTTGTTTACATGATTAGAAGAATTTGATAATTTTATATATTTGAATCGTAATCGAAGCGAGCGCATTTAAACCACCACGACCGAGTGCTCTCTCAGCCAAAAAAAAAAGAAGTCGCTTTAAGCAAATGGCCGCCAGAACGTCAAACAAGTTGGTTGGATCGTTCGCATTTTGTTTCAGTTTGGGTATTTTTTTTCGATTCGCTTTCGAAGCGCACGTTCAGTTTTCAGTTCAGATTTTGTACATTTGATATAGAGATTTTTGAGGAGGCAGTGATTGTTTTTCTCGTAGGCGAATTTGTTGTCGACCGTGCACGCACCGACTTAAGTAAAAGCGGAAAAGACAGGAGACGCGCAGAGGGCGCTCGCTGCAGCAGCGACGCGCCGCACGCACGCACCTAAATAGAAAATCTAATAAACATTGATAATGAACGTATATATTATATTATTAGAAGTATTTATTATAAGTGTTTTATCGTTATTTTTTATTCTGATTATTATTATTTTGATGATGATATCATTAGGGATACCGCGACGTGTGAGAAGGGTGTGAATGGCGGGCTACTAATTGAATTTCGGAGAATCAGAGAGAGAGAATTAATGCAAATCGTATATATATATATAGATATATCGTATAATATATTTTTTTATTTTTTGCCATGTGATTTGCCACCACCGAATCGTGCGCACCGGATCACACCCGAAGAAAACGGACGAGAGCGGACAAAATTACCAGTAGAAAGATGGCGCTCGCGCGCGCGCGCATGCGCACGCGAAAGGACGACGAGGAAGGATAACAAATACTTGACTAATAATTACTAGATAAGCTTGAAGTGGAACGAAGAGGCACACATTACACATTCACACATCTACACTCACACACGTACACACTCATACACAAAAACACGAAAAACGTGGAAATAATTACAAGTCTGATTCAGCAATTCTCAATATTGTTTAAGATGTGCAGCAAGATGCAAACAAAAAGCAGTCGTAGAGTGCAGAATAGAGAAAGATTATCACTACGAAGGAAATTTATTATTATTCGACTAAGCTAAATACTAATATAATAATTGAACTCTAATTAATATATTATTGTAAAAAGGTATATCTTATATAATATCTAATAACTTAAACAGAAAGCAAGATGGCGTCAGAATGCCAGAAGGACGGATATTTTCTGTGTGTGTTTGTACGAGAAGCGCGTATAGAATATGTATATTGCATGCATGCATTCGCCCATTTCATGTTGCACACAAGGAGACAAAATGGCCGACAAAAGGGCGGAATTGTGCGCGTCGCCAGATGGCGTCACCGGTTGGGTCCACTGGGAGTCCTCGAAACGGGGTCTGGCTGTGATCTGAACTGCCACACACTGATCGCAACGTTTTACTTGCAACAATACGTTTAAAAAATATCATCACCAAAAACAAAGGAAGAAAAACAACAAAAAAAAACGTGGAAAAAGCGCCAAACTGAAATGAGTTATCAATCAATCAAATCATTCGTGGGAGGTTGTGGGGGTGCCATCTGTGGGGGAGCATCCGAACCGTGCGTCCGCACTCCTAATAAGCGACATACATATCCCTTTAATTGTTAGTTGAGCGAACTCATAAAATAATTGTTACTATTGTTCTGTTATTATGTGTCATTGTGATGTGTGATAAACATATATTTCGTATATAGTAGGCCGATAAGTTATTGAAGAGTATTTTATAGGGCGCGCGCGAATCGCATGAACAATTCCCTCGTGTTTTTTACCACTCAACCCTCTCTTTCTGCGCGTGCGCGGACGACTTACAGCGTCACGCATGTGCGCTAATGGCGGATCTCTCCCAGGAAAAGAATACTACACGTAATAAGTAATAATAAAAGCGCCATCTATTGCTAATAATATAAATAAATTATTTATGATAAAACTATTGATGATGATGATAATAAAACGACGCGGACGCGTTTGCGGTGAATGGTGCCCCCCCCGAAGTCTTCGAAAGTGCAGAAAGGACATTTTCATCCCCCCACTCTCGCTCGTGACCGGAAATCACCGAAATTGTAATTGCAACCCAGTTGAAACCAGGTTTTCGTTCGGTTTCTCTCTCTTCTTTAGTCGTAGCTTTGCGCGACCCCCGATTCCCAGCTGGACGCGCGCCATTTTCTCTCTCGTGTCTCCAAGATGGCCGACTTAAACAATTTACTCAGTATTTTCGTGCCGCGCACGCGGGACTCACTTCAATCACGTTTCATACACACACACAACTTCACACTCACACACATCATTATACATTGATCAAAAAATATGACCGGAAGTGCAGCATTATAAACCGGAAATCGAACACTCAACCAATAGCAAAGCGGAGCAACAAAATGGGAAACGATTAATAATTGATAAACGAAATGAGGAAAACCTGTATATAAGTTGTTGTTTTATAGCTATTAATACCATTTATTATTATTATTATTATCTATTATTATTATTTTATTTTTTTACTTATTTTTGTGAAGATATATTTAATAACTATTATGAATGTTAGTACAAGTACACATGTCCACAAAGTTTATATTATACCCTTATTAATATTATTATTATATAACACTATATTATTATTATATAAACAAACTCCTTGATTGTGTGCAGCGTGACTGTTTTATTATTATTATTATTATTATATAAATGCGGATGGAATTTTTATTTTGACATATGATAGATAGAAGATTTTTTTTGGATTTATTACTTGATTGATATTGATATATTTATATTATATGAATGCAAATAGGGATTTTCACGAATGATAAAGACAGACAGATAAAGGTAGAGAGAGAGAGAGAGATAAAAGATGGATATTTTTGCATAGCTATTGGTGATTGATAATTTGAACTGTGAATTTATTTTATGTTTTTCAAGTCGGGAGGGGGAAAAGCACCGCAAATTTTATAATGTTAACATAAACAAATCAAGGATCAATCAAAATTTCATAGGGTTTTAAGTTAATTTTTTTTGGTGCCACACACACACACACAAAAGCGAAAAAGAGAGAGATAGAGAGTAATATATTCAAATGTTTATCGAATGATGTGAATGAATTTATTTTTGCGAACTCGTTTTTTCTAATTTTAATTTGTCTGTCAGATCTTGTTGCTTAATTAAGGCATCAAAAACGCTCAAAATAAATCAAATTATTCGATAATTAAACTAAAAAAAAAAAGAAAGATAGAGAGAGACATACAACACTAGCCAGGATACGTTTAAGATTTATTATTATTTTTTATTATTATTGCTACCAAATATTGTCATATATAAATATATATTTAAATAATAAATGATTTACATGATTTTCGTTTTTTTTTGTTTTTTTTTCATTGTTTTTTTTTTTGTTTTGTTTTTAGGGTTTTTATTTTTTGGATTTTAGTGATTTTTTGGCTTTGTGTGATAATTGCACATAATCGAGGAGTATCCATGAAGTTATTCATTGATAAGAGATGAAAAAGAATGCATCCCAAAAATTAACACTAACACTAATTATTTATATGTTAATTGAGTGAAGATACATTCCATAATTTCGTTAATTTTTTGCTGCTTTTTTGGGGCGTACACTCGTAACTAATAACTCAACTACTAGTAAACTACTAACTAACACACAAACAAGAAAGCTACCCATATAAATATATTATATATATTTACATAAACGTGTATTATGATAAGAAAGCAACAAAAACAATTGAAATCCTAACGATGCCACAAAATAATTTTAATGATTGCCGAAAATTGCTGGTATGAACGAAGAAAGAGAGGGGGAAAAGTTGATGCAGAAGGACAGAATACATTTATTATATTATTATATAGAAATCTATATTATATATATATGAATATTAATTATTAAGATGGTGAAAAGACGTTTTTAAAGTACATTTCTGCTCAAACAAAACCGAAACAAAGTAACGTAACCTATAAAGATGATATGAAGATTACATATACATAATATATATATTATATATATATATAAAGATGACTAAAATGAAGAGATGAGAAATTGATCTATAAGTATGGTAATCAATATGAATTAATCCACAATTATTGCAAATATTTGATTGACATTTATTAGGAATGAGTATAAGCCGGAAAATGGCATAGGAAAATGGATTTTGAATGTTGGATGATATCCATCCCCCCTTCACCCAAAAAGAAAAAAAATTTGGGAAAATTAGGCAAATTTACACCTCGAAATTTTCACATTTCATTCGATTCTTTGAGGTTAAATGTAACTTAAATGGAGTGGTTATTTTAGGATACTTAGGCAATACTTATGCAAATATACAGTGTGTTCGTGATGTTTCGCAATCGGATCTAGATTGGTAAGGATGTTTGTTATAACTCAGGAGCAAGAAAAGTGCAAAGAAAAAATTCAGAGAGTAATTCTCGAACATGTAGTGTGGAAAACGAAACGAAATTTCGTGTATTTTGACATTTAACATATGGTATATTTGTATAACTAGACGGATACGATGGTAAAACAAGTGTAGGCAATTTTTCTGTAGTCATTTACGTAGGTAATTATCGAAAAATATCTCAAAAATTGTTTCAAATTTAAAACTGAAGGGGGAGTAGTAGACAGGACCGTATTTTGCAGCTGGAACAGGTTGGGGCTCCACAATCAAGCAGTTCGGTGCATATATATTTATGTTTGAGATATAAATTAAAATTCAAAAAAAAAAAAATATAAAAAAAATTAAAAAAAAACAAGAAAGAAATGTAAACGAAAAATAATGAGAAAAGTCTTCCCGCCCGTGTTGACGAACAAAATTTTTAATGATCGTATTCATCAATCAAATCAATCAATCAATCAATTCATAGATGGCGCGAGCGTCGACTCGCAGGGTTAGAACAACATGGAGGGCAAAACGGAGTGGTTTTTCGACGACGAAGGCAGGAAATATCATTCAAATGCAATAATCTTACAATTATATTATTACTGGTTGTTGCTAAGAGATGGCGTCACCAGCAAAAAAAAAATTAAGATAACCTCACAAAAAATGGTTGACGTTTATCTGAGCAATGGCCGACGACTAATGTGACTGCTTGCTAAATGGAGAATTCTATTTTGATTTTATTCTTGGACAAAATTACTAATTAACGATAAACCAAGTAAATAAATAAAATATACGATAAATATGAATTTTATTAATGATAAACTATTGATATAACTATTGATTGAGCTAGAGAGAGAGAGAGAGAGAGGAGAAAACGAAAACGAAAAAATGTCGGCGTGAAAATGAGGCAAAAAATGAATTTATATTGAAATATATTTAGACTTTTCCCCGATGTGTACGACTCATCAACTAAAAAATAATATATTATATATATAAACAAATATATATATATAAAACCAACAAATAAATATAGGTATATATTAGATGTGTTTTAGTGTTCTATTAACTATTATTATTAATTATGAATTATGAGACGAAGACGCAACAAAAAAAATCCACTATATATTGAGAATTTAGTGTTTGTTATTACTTGCTGACTATAAACTATATATACGCGTATAATTTTGACAGAAACGATCTGCGTTTTCGATTTGATGTGTCATTTAGTTCGTTTGTCTTCGAACATGTCGTTGTATGCGGGCCTGATTATTGCAATATTAACTATTAGACATGAGAGCGCCATCGGCAGCGCCATCTGTGCGTGAGCGGCTAGCCCGAAGCGTTGTTTCATACGTACTTAATCAAATTTTTTTGTGTCACCTCGTACATACATACAATACATACATACGCGTACATCCTGAACACTGTTGCATGTCCATCACACGTGACACGTCACGCGTCAGCGACGTTGCCAAATGTGACCAGCGTGGACATATCATCATCCTTGTTGTTCATCTATGTCATTTCGAAAAATGGAATGAAAATTAAAGGAAAAATTAATTGGAGCATGCGCACCAACAAAAAAAATGCATCACGCATCATCATAATCGTGTACCTCTTCTATAACCAAGAATATTTCTCTATCTTCTTATCTACCAAACATATACATTTATATATAGGAGAAACAAAGATAGACGAAAACTAAACAAAAAAAAAACAACAACCAATTAATTAACAAACAAGCTAATTAATAACGTAATCGAAGAGTATAAGAAATATATTTATGCATTCCCCCCGGATCTCTTGTACGTTGATATATTTATAAGTTGTCTCGTTGTACCAAAAAACTAACACACACAAAATGAAATCAATCATCTCTCGTAACTAATTAGAAAAGGAAAGCGAACAAAAATTGAGAAATAACGAACAAATCAACAAATCAAGTGACTGCGGCATTTCGACTTAATAAAAGTATATTAAATATATATATTATATATATACCCTTGTGCGAGGGGTGTTGCAACCATCTTCTTCTTCCATTTTATAGTATTTTATAGTATGAAATGGAGATAAAACCAAAAAAAAAATATGAATCTATAAATTATATACGCAAGTACTTAATGGTGGCGCCCTCGTGCGCCCATCATTGGAAACGAAGACTTAACTATTCATGTAGTCGTAGAGTTGTTATACCACATACAAGAGGGATGCATCTGTGTGCGAACGAGAGAGAGAGAGAACAAAAGCGTCATTCATTATCTGAGAGCAAGTCATTCGCGCATGCGCATCGACGCGTCGCTATAGCAACCCTAGATGTAAACAATGTGTGTGCTCGCAACGTATGCGCACAATCGAGTGAAATCTTTGCAAAAATTGAATTAAATCATCCATAAACAACTTTTACAACAACAAATCGCACGAGAGAGAAGATGAACAAACATGAAACCAAAAGAAACCCAAAAATATTAAAAAAAAAAATGGAGAAGATTCTGTATATTACAGCATATTTTTAAACACTTAATATACAGGCCTAAATAAACTATTATTATATTACTAATAATGATTATGACTAACACAAATTAAAGTTTTACGCGTAACTATGATAATGATCCAAGAAAAGAATATAAACAAATGTCTTAATATATTATATATAAATAATATATATTGATATACTATCTATATGACATATAAATAATATATTTCATATATAAATATAATAACAACAATACATATACATACGAACCGTTTTGGTATGGTAATTGGTAATTAGTTTATTGCTAATTGTAGACAATGAGACAAAGAGCGAAATGTAGAGGTATCCATGACAACGGATTAGTTTATGTTTGGTTTTACTGATTTGATTTTTTTGTTTTCTTAATTGTTGTCTTTTTGTAATTACTCGTGCATCAATCAAGAGCAGGAAACAACAACAAATGACGGAAACGTAACAATCATCATCGGAACGATGTGTGAGAATTTTGCAATAAACAAAGCAGTGAAATCGTCCCCCACACCAAAATTGTGGTGGGGGTTTGTTAGTGAGTAGAAGGGGCAAATGTTTGGCAGGGCTCGCAGGTCCAAAATGGAACCGGAAATGTTGGGGACTTTTCTAATTTGACGTTTAAATGTGTAATCGCTACGATGCTATAGAAGCACCAATTGCCAAATTGCTTCTTATCAATCACACGTAGAAAACAGAGAGAAAGAAAGTTGTAGATGTAGAAAGAAATAGCAGAATTTTTGCAAATGTAAGGGAACGCGACTGAATTGCTACCGTTTTTTCAAACTAGCTAGGAAATATTAGAGAATATTCTAGAATCTTGTTGCTATTTGTAGAGTATGCACGTTTGGAGAAGGTCGAGGATTTTCTGGGAAAAGTTCTCCGAGATTCTGGAAGTTTTTGGGAGATGGTTGAAGTTCCTGGAAGTTTTCTGAGGAGTTCTAGAAGTTCTAGAAGTTTTCAGAATGTTCTAGAAAGAAATTTAATGTTTCAAATGTCTGATCAAAGAATTGTTGAATAATCTGGTAGATTCTGAAATAGTTCAAGGGTCTTTGAAAGATTATGTAATGTTTGAAAGTTTTTAGAACCTCCTTGATGTTCCAAATCATCATAGGAAGTTGCAGAAGTTCCAGAAGTTTTTCAACTTTGCAGAGTCATCAAATAAACTTTTTAATATCTTTAAGACATTTTCGAACATTCCAGAACTTCTTCAGAACTTTAGAACCTCCCAGAAAAGTTATAGAGCAATTTTAAAAAATCCTGGAAATCAAAACCTTCTAGAAATATCTTGAAAGGTTTAGTAGCTCAAAGAAGGTTCCAGAGCATTAAAATTTTTTCTGGGACTTCCAGGACCTTCCAGAATATTCAGAAACAATTTGGAAACTTCTGGATTTTTTTGAAAGCTTGTAAGATATTTTAAAAAACTTTGAAATAAACTTGAAAGTTCACTATCTTGGATGCTTCCAGAAGATTCTAGAACTTTTCAAACATTTTCCAACAACAACAATTTGGAATTGTATCAACTATCAAATTAAGTGCATTATAGCAGATATTTCCATCACCATGGAAACCATGAATATCAAACCTAAGTAAGCAAATGGCGGACGAACTGAAAACAACCAAAACAAAGAGATAACCAAAAACAAGAACAACAACAACAAAAATGAAACATTAAAAAGTCGTCTTCTAATCGTAACCGAAAGCAATATAATAACGAATGTTAATTTAGTCATAAACAATACCCCTACTATGATTATGATTATTATTATGAATACTATGCAACTAAATCAACTCGTAAGGATAACACATAAACAATAGCTGTTCGATTAGGCATGTAGATGGCAGCACTTTACGAATTAAACGAATGGCAACCAGAACATCAACAACGTGACAGGACAAATTGTTATTAGACGAGTGGAAGGGGAAAATAGGAAATTGAAATTGAAATTTGAGAAAATTGAAAATCAACCCTAGCATAATATACTACTTCATAACACTAATTAATAATTACAAATAACTATAATAATTAATAAACTGGACAAAAATGTAATGAGGAACTACATACAAATGATACCAATAAATCGAAAACAAAACACAAAAAAAAACGATTGATATTTATCTACAACGTATTTATCTACTACTTTTTGAAAGGATAATCGTAGCGGTTAGAATTTTTCTACAAATTAAACGTAACATGTTGTTTGTAAAAAAGAAACGCTCCAATTGACACCCAAAAGAACAACAATTGTAGAATGCTGACTGTAGCGCCCCCAGTGTGGCGTAGATCAACCAACATGTTGATTGGTTGCTAGGCAACTATCCTACACAACAACAAACACACAAATATTCTAGAACATCGAAGGCTTGCGATCCCCGTTTGGCACGTCTGAAAATGTTGCATTTGGCAAAATCGAATTGAATGGGAAATTCTGGACTTTTCCAACATGGAGAAAACGCTCAATCAAACCCCCCACATGTCATTTGTTGACATCGCATCCTGGGGCAGCTCAATTGTTGTCGCTGAGCAACCGTTGTCTTGACGACGCAAACAAACATGGCGGCCGGTTATCCTGGCAACGCCGAATAACAAACACAGAAACAACAGAGAGAGAGAAAATAGTGTATGAGAGCGAACGAAAGAAAGAGAACGAGAATAAAAAAATTAATAATAACTACTCTTATAACAGCAGTAAGTAACCGAGCACAATAATTTGATCATATCAAAGCTTCACTGTGATTCGTAAGACTGACTTAAATGTTATTTCGGAATATATAGAAGATGATGATGATGCTGATAATGATGATAACGTTGATGAGTCTCTAAAACAATTGAAAATCACCAAAAAAACAAACAAACAAACAAACAAATTTTGAGGTTGGGAAACGAAATGACATTACTAACAACAATTGAGATGTAACCAGGAATACAATGAAGTCCAGAATTCGATTCGATTTGCTTTTGTCATTTGACAATATCACCCCTGTTACCATAGCAACCTTGTTTTTGTATTGAATCAGGTGCCAAAAATGACAAATGACAAATTGTTTATTTCGGTTTTTTTCTTCACCCGGAAATTGTTGGTAATATAATGAAAGCAATACTTAATTAACCTCCAAATGAAGCGAATTGGCGGATGTAGGTGTAGAACGTAGACGAGCAAAACGCATCAACAAAACGAAAAGACTTTGACAAACGACGAAATTTTTAAGAAAATCTGCAAAAATATGAAATGTATGAATTGTGTGAGGTTAGAATACGATTGGGGTATTGTTTAAAGGGGCACTAATCATAATTACAACCGCCAATTCACACATTGACAACACATTGAACCCCCTAACCTCAATGTAAGGGATGTTACCATAGAAACCATCACGCCAACCGCCATATTGGGATACTAACGATGCAATTTCGAGAATTCTATTTTCATATCACATATCTATATTTTCGAATGTGCGTCCGGATAATCTCCCCTCCCCCCCAAACACCACCCCCACCCTTGAAAACAAAAATAGCAACAAATTCGAATCAAACGAGTGAGATAAACAAACAAACAGACATTGATTGCAATATTTCCTACCAAATAAATGTTTATATATTTATCTATGTAGCAACAAATGAAATGGTCCCTCATTGTTAACATTGACATTAATTTTGCGGAATTAATTGACTAAGAATTGAAGACAAATAATTTGTTATGAATCAAAGTGCGCCGATTTTCTTCGAAACTAACCTAAAAGACGTATACTAAACATACATTATAAACAAACAAATGAATCTATAAGGAGAGAAATCTAGAATTAAATTTATATCCGTGGAGGGGGGGAAATGTTTGCAACTATTTATGCATTTGTTTTTTTGCCGCCATTTTCGTTTTGGATTGTTAACATTTTATCGTTGTTATATACCTCGTGCAATAATGAACACAATGAAGGCAAATAAAACGCAGAAATGAAAATCAATAAAGAGATCAATACTTGTAGCAAATATTTTTATCGGTTGCTATTGGTTACCGTTGTTTAAATAGATGATTTACTCGATAAATGATAAATTTTCAGGTTAGTTTCCAATATGTCAATAAAGTGCACACACAAACAAACCAAAAATACTAAAACAGAAGAAATTTATTTTGTATTTTGATGTCATAAACTTCAAAAATGTCACACTACTCAAACAAAAAATGGAAGAAACCTAAGAGAAGTAACTAATTATTATATTTTGCATAAATTATCTAAATAGACAAAAAGAGAGAGATATATGGAATTTTATGCGATAAGATGATGACTTCTTGAACAAAAAAAACTGAAATATTTAAAAAATACAATATTCCATAATCGTAGCAGGCGTATAAACAAATAAATCTATTTAATATATAACCTACAATTATGTGTGGACAAATGCAATCGACGAACAAAAAATATGCAGCTCTTGTGGATGAAACGAAATGCATTTTTGCATTTTGTTATCGATTACAATAATCGATCCTGATCTCCAAACCAAAAACCGACAAGAACGAAACTACTAAAATATGATTAATTAAGTTGTAAGTAAGATGCGGTCAGTATTTTGTACGAGTACACGTTTTTTCGACTTTTCGACGAATTCCAAAATAACCAAAAAAAAACTTATTAAATAAATAAAAATGAAATAAAAACTCCAAAATGTACATTTCTAAGCCCAAAGAGATGACGATTCGCGATGATGACTTGCGCAAAAATCAGCAACATGCGTATGATGATGATAACGATGCAAAAAAAAATAGAGAAGAAGGAAAACAAGATGATGATGAAGAAGACGAAGAGATGAAGAAATAAAATATTATATTCTCTACCTAATATTATATTATATTATCTTTCTACATAACTATAATAAAATACATATATTATGAATGTTGCTATACCATTATATTACTTATTTATTTTATCACACACATAAGAAAATATACATTATATTATATATAATAGGGATTATATATAAATATATAAATATATATATATTATATTACATCTAGTGAAATATATTATTATAATAATAAAATGTATTTGTACTGGAAAATTTACATTTTTCTTGCTGTTTTCTTCTCGACAATTCCAATTGGCAGTCTCTTTTCAGGTTCAATCTGCAAAGAATTTCGCTGTCTCTGAAACTACTGAAATGATCTGAAAAATTCAAAGGATCTTCTGTTCAGCAACATACTCGTATGTAATACCAAAAGGAAACTCTGAAATAAGATCAATGATTCACTGAAAATTCGTTAAAAAAGAATACCGCTAAAAATACCGTTAAAAAAGAATTTCGCTATCTCTGAAAATACTGAAAGGATCTGAAAAATTCAAAGGTCCTTTTATTCAGCTACACATACGTATGTAATGCCAAAAAGAAATTCTGAAATAAGATCACTAATTCATTGAAAATTTGTTAAAAAAGAATACCGCTAAAAAAGAATTTTGCTATCTCTGAAATTACTGAAAGGATCTGAAAAATTCAAAGGTCCTTCTGTTCAGCTACACATACGTATGTAATGCCAAAAAGAAAATCTGAAATTAGATCAATAATTCGCTGAAAATTTCGAAAATTGTCCAAAATTGAAAATTCACTATAAATATAAGTTTTAAATGGAGTCCTTTGCCCAGTGGCAGTGGCGCACTGGGCACATCGTGGGTTGGTCGCTCCTCGAAGTCAAACAACGTCCACTGCGGTTGGAAGTTGGATGGGTGACCGATTCCGGGATGGTCGACATTTCGAGTCTGGCCGTTGCAGGACTCTTCCACATCTCGGGCCACCTCCCTGTAATTGTCGCAGGACAGGTGAAACCACGAGGGAAGTTCCTGTGATCCTCAGGTATCGTATGACGGCCATCTCGGGTCCTTCATCCACCAGGACATCGTGCTATGTCTATAACGTTCCAACCGTGGTTGGAAATTGCCATCATAGGGTTGTAAGTCTGGGTTAGTTAGGTCGTGTCCATCCGGGTTGTAAGTCTTTTGCTTTTTTCATTTTAAATTTTGCACTTTTCTCCCTACAAAATCAAAAAAATTCCTCAAATGCAGCTGAATGTTGATTTTATCCTAATGTGATCTCTTCTTTATCCCAGAATAATGCACCATCCTCTTGTGCATGCATCAAAGCGAAAGCCTTTTCTCTGGGCACACCATACCCTCATAGAATCCAGCCAGGTCATAACTTCCTCTTCCTCCTCCTCCAACGACTTCATTCCTTCTTCTTCGTCGTCGCTTCCATGCCAACCAGCATCATGGGCCCATTCTTCCTGGCTCGGGTAATGGACGACACACAAAGTGCAGTGATGCATCATCACACCGAATGCAACCACCGAATGAGACCATCCGAAGATGGCAATAAGCTGGGCGAAGATGGCTGCTGGCACACACCATTCATCACATATAAGTGCATACAAAGCGTCCCGTTCGCCATTGTGCACCTTTTGTCAATGCACTTCGCAAAAGAACAAGGAGACAAAGAGCACGCACCACTGAGTTATTTGACAAATGAGTAAAATGCGTGGCATCTGCCTCAACATTTCAAACAACAAACAACCAACAAGAAAGGACACAAATCGTGGCCTCTCACAGTATAATGGTGGCGCTAGAATCGTATACCTGGAATTATTTGATCGTTTCAGTCGAGATTATCCTTATTTCCGGTTAACCTCCTTTTCCAACGTTCTTTTTTGCGTTGTGTGCCACAAAGAATGGGTTTAAGCTTATTATTCAATCATAAATTATGAATTGGGAGAGTTTTAAGATTTTCAGGTTAAATTTAGGGCAATATCATCGCTACTTAATTCTCAGTTTCGTCCAGAATAGGGTTCAAAGTGATTAGAAAACATTCTGAAGAAAGAGAGGTTTTAAGAGAGATTTTGTATTTCTTTGTATAGTCAATTTTAATTATCTATAACTCAAAATTGATAAATGCCAATATAGTCATGTCGCATATCATATAAAAGGGAATTTAATTATCTTTAAGCTACACTTACTTTTATTTCAATTGAATTTATGGTTTTTGAGGTATTTGCCAAAATTACTTTGTAAGGTTATGTCAATTTTGACGGATAAATTTGAAGTATTAATAATCAAGCCATGCAATGTTGTGTAGGATGGTTTTAAAGATAATTTTATTATCTTTGGAATTCTTTTTTAATTTTTTGAATCGCTTCAGTAGTTTTTGAGTTATGACCAAAAATATAAATATACAAAAAACAACTGAAATTTTTTATTTTAAGAAATTTCAAAAACAATTTTTGCCTGTATTTCGAAAAATATTTATCCGTATTTATATATCAATCGATAGGGAATTTAATCATCTATTCAAGCCATTTCTATTTTGATAGCTTTCATAGTTTTTGCACAAATAATTCACACAGAAAATTACATTTTTGGTTCAAAGAAAAATAAAGATTTTCAACAGCTTCTTGTTTCTCAATCTGAAGACCCAAAAAATAAATCTCTACCTGAGGAACAATACAACCCATAAAATAGGATGAGAATTCACTCGGAATCAAAATCTCAGACGTTCATCTGGCAATTTCCTAACGGTATCTCCACATGAACATTTCTTACCTTGAAAAGCACCCTCAAGGCAAGAAGAATAAAAGAAAAGAAAGGTGGAACTACCCCAATTTCAAATTCCACATTATTTCATGTGAAATACAATGATCTAAATACCTCAGACGTCCAAACAACAAATTATCTACCCTCAAATTATATGTTTAGGTTATAAATCATATCATTTGGAAGATTAAATGTAAATTCAAACAAAATCTATTATATTTTATTTAGAAATCAATCTAATGACATGTTATTTTCCCCATCAATGCCCATTTGTATGCAAGAAAAATCCTAACCTACATATAAAATTGAGACAAAAAAATTCTCCTTCGGAAAGTGCTACAGCATTTCTGATTTAGTTATCGCTATAATAACAATAATGATGTCTGAAATTTTATTTTATTACACCTAACTCGTTTCACGTGCGTTTGTTTTTTGATGTGGCCCAGAAAACGCCATTTTTATCGTCGATTTCTTATTGTTCGAGTCCAGACAGTCAGCATCAGTCTGAAATTATTGATTTCACGCCATTTTCATACATAAAAAGCATTTATTCCATTAATTTAGCTTTTATTAACAAATGAAAAAAAGAACACCCTGTATACATGGAATTTTTTGATCATCCTGTATAAATTTGTTAATTTCAATCTTTAAATTGAAAATTCGTACATTTTACAATTGAATTGCCCAGAAATTCGTATAAATTAATAAATATCTGTCAAAAATCAATTAATAACAATTATTAAACAAATTAATTTTGATACGTGATGACATTTTGTAGTCAGTTAGTGACAGATTGCCAATCAGTTCGTACGTGTTTTGCAGGCGGTGATTTTGTAAGTATTTTCATCATTATATTAATTCAAATAATGTGTAAATGCATGCTGGGGTTTCATATCATCCTTAAATTCATTTTGCAAAACGAGAAATCGCGAAACATTGAAAATAAAAGCAAAATTCATGAAGCCCATTGTGTGCAATCCATAGACAAGGGTTAAAGATGATGAGTTGATGAGATGAGTGTGAACGAGAATACATCGTTTACAAATCGACCGCCAGGCGGCACCATCGTCGATCAGTTAGCGCTCAACGAGATGATTTGCATGAAGTCAACGTTTTTTTTGTGATTCAGGTTGGTGTACGTTATTGGTGTGTTTCGACTAATTGTGCACGGCAATGAGATGAGAGGTCCACATGGAGCAAGCAGAAACGTTATTCACGAAGGTAATGCACGATTTCATATGTTTCGAGCATCGTAAATGCCGGTCAATTTGTGAGGTTATGTCTGCTGTTGAATCGGTTCAATTGTTTCACATTTTGTTTATTGGTGACGCTAATTCGTTTGTTCTCAGGTTGTGTGTGCAACAACATTCGAGAATGAGGTGATGATTCGTGGTGAAGCTGTTCATTCGATTGTGATGAGCTGGTGATACATTCCAATTGGTATGGTCGACCTGGTGCACCGCATGGGCCGACGACGTAGACCTCATGAAACGTATGTATTTGCCTTGCCTCGTGTATTTCGCTTTGTAAATAGCTGCCGTACAAATTCAACACTTTCCCCACAACGTGCACGCATTGTCTGATGGTGCCCGATCGAATCGTCGTCGACGAGGTCTGCACTAAACTCCCAGTGAAGGACCCAACATCCGCACCTGCTGCACAACTTATTGCGTCGTTATTTGCGAGCTGATGCCGAACGACGCTCTGGATTTCGGTTCCTCATCGCTTTTTGCTGCGCCCCATTGCATGCCAGACGCACCCGATGGGGCCCCGGCATACATACACAAACCTAATGCGTTCGATTGTATTGTAGGTAGCCGGAGCGTACACATCTCCGAAGAGGCAATGCCGGGCGTGCACTAGGTGCATTACGCCGTCGATGTGTGTACGATTGTCTGGCGGCGCGTGTCGCAGTTGGAGCACCCCGGAACAAGATCTGGGGAGGTCTGGATGCAGCGTCACCATGGGAACGACCACCGCACCCTCGCCGGAGCAGAGCGGAGCGGAGCGGCGAGGCGGACTCGGAGCCGACAATGCAAACGTGCTGCATACGCATGGGGAGTCGTCGATCTCGCTGATGTTGCCAGCCACCCAGCCAGCCAGGGAACATCGCCCCAGCAAGAGCCAGGTTGGTTGCATGCCATGAAAGCCCGTTGCACTTGTTTCGAGGGTGCAGAACGCGGCGCGCCGCTTCCAGCGAGCTCGCGTTTCGCTGCAGTTTCGCACAGCGAAAGCCCCAGACGCGACTTTTCATTAAGCGCTCCCGTTTGCATTATAGATGCGTTTGCCATCTCACTTCTCAGAGTGCCAATGTTGGAAACAAAGGCAATGGTTTTAGCGAATCAGCAAGGTAGTACGTTGGTCGGAATTTACGTGCGCGCCTTCTTCGATGGCGAAATTCAATTTCCAGTCGCCGGTTTTTACCCGGAAATCTCGTAGAGCACCATCAATGCTTGTTTTTCTTCACTCCTTTTGGGGTGACATTTACTATTGAATCAACTAATAGGATTTTAATATCCGGATTATTGGATAAAAATATTTTTTTGGTATTGATATGACTTCAAAAGTCCTGGTATTCTCATGAAAGTTATTTTTTGGTCTGGCATCCGGATTTTAAATGAATCTGAGTTACTAACTATAAATTTGGCAAAAATGTAGCTATAAATTTAACGTTTTTTTTTTGTGAAATATTAATGCATCCATATTTTCAAGAAGTAATTCCTTCAATTCTTGCATCCAAATCAGTTTTTTATTGAACAAGAGACTATCAAATTTCCTGCATGATAATCTTATCAATTCCTGCATTACTTGAAAGAGAAATTAATCAAGTATGAAATCCAGATAGCTACATTATTGCCAAATCAATCAAAAATCATTCGAGAATATTCCACGTTTCAAACTATAATCAAATGAACCTAAAATTTTACTTGGAAAAATCAGTGAATTTAAAATTCACTGTATGACTATGAAATCCGATTTCTGCAATTGTCGAATTTCGTTCTACATCTCTTTCTTTCTCTCTGATATCTTGCAATAGTTGAATATCTACTAATGAGGGCACATTTTTTTCCACCAGCGTCAGAACACTGAAACTCTAATTGCGAAATGCATGAAACTTTAATACACTTCAGCCAAGATTTGCACGGCAAATGGGAATGAATGGGAACATTCATCCAAGCAGCGCTCACTCTTTCGGAGAGCTATCCCAAAACGCGCTGATGATGATGATGATACATCCCATCCATTAAAACGTGCGTTACACGCGCTCTATTTTGCATTAAAACTTTTATCATTCAATGGGCATGTATAATTAAAACGCGTTTCACGTGATGTCGAAGGGGACGAGCATCCCAGAAGAAAATTATGCATGTATTCAGTGCAACCCCGCTTCTGCATATTCGTTTTTTGATGTATGGCCAGCACTGATTTCAATACCGAAGAGCTTCTGTTAAAAATTTCGAATTAATGAGCGAATTTGTCCCCCAAGTTTTCGCAACGCTTTGTATTTTATTCCACGAGGGCGTAAAAGTCTGTGATGTGGTACACATAAATTAATATCTGATGTGACGATGCATAATGCACTTCCTCAAAGATTTCCATGTCATAACAAATCATATTAATCGTGCTTATTTTTAGATGTTATCCACGAATTTTTGCGATCGATGTAATCTGTACGTTTCGGAAGCACTGGTTGGAAAAACGGGGTTTCCATGCCAACGTCGTCGTCGTCGTCGAAGCAGTCGGTCGTGGAAATGCAACGGAACGTTTGGCGCATTCGCCGCGAATAATAGCGCCTGAAGGCGGTCATGGCGACGGTAGTGGCGTCGCGACGCTGCCTCATTCTCGAAGAATGCATTTGCCGCATTCACCACGCACACACTATTGCGAAAACCCACAACACAGTCGAAGGTTATTGTTTTGTTTTACGCTGATTATGGGACCTAGTGCCCAGAAGGCTGCTGGGTCCACGACGACGCCGACTCCAGCCATGAAGGAGAGGGCGGAATCTGCGTCTTCTTGCACAAAGCAGCATCGATTCACATGCGCGCTTGCATTGCCACGACCGACCGTATTTGATTGTTTGCAAATCGAGCGATGAACGACCCTGAGCCCATAAACAAACCAGCGAAAGAATGCAAGCGGCAGGCAGCGGCCGGAATAGTAGTACCACGCGAAGATTCCGAATCAGTGGATCAGTAGACTAGTCATATCTACAGAGTGTACTGCAATTGTCTTTGTTTCGAGACGGGGAAATTGAAGCTATTGTTGCTATTATTGCAATGCACCCTCTGTAGATGCTAAAAGCGTCGACGACGACGTGCAGAAGGTTAAAAGGGCCATCATCGAGTTGCCTGCCTGCCGCTGATTATTATGCCGGACGATGGCGACCTTCACCGCGCGCGATGGGCACGTTTTTGGTGCTTTCTGCGCTCGGAATTGGATTGCAAACTGCGAAGGGCGACGACGACGACGACGACGCCAAAGTTGCGACGCGTTTTAGCACAAATCATTGGCGAGGACGTGATGACATTTCTTCCTTGGGAGATTTTTTTCTGGTCCATTCATTGGAACCGTCTTAAATTTAACGATGAGTATCAAACAGCAATTAAATTGATGTCATGTCAGTCGACCGTTTTAGATCTGAAGAAATTGTATAACGATTGGTTTAGATTTTGCCCAATTAATTAGAACGCGTAATTTGCTCATGGAAATCTCTGTTTTAGTATTTCGTTTCGTAGTACATGGTTTTAATCGAAGTTTCAATAAGGCAAATCTCCAACTCACATGAGTTTCATCGTCATCAACGAAATCAAGATCATGTCGACTCGCGCAAATCGACAATCGAACAACCCAGACATGAATGACAGACATTTTTGTCGATATCATCCGTGCAAATATCCAACCAAGTTTGGAAAATCTCTCTGAAGTTGTTTACCAATCTCCACGATGGACAATCAACAAGAACGCATACACCTGTAGCTATAACACCCGAAATATTTCATATCTAGTTAAGCACACGGTCGTAATTAATAGGCACTTTCTTTGTACGTCGTCGTGAGCCACACTCAAATTCAAGGGCATTTTTTGCCTGCGCGAGTCATTCGCAGCCAAGCCATCCTCCAGGGAGTTACCAAAGCTTCCAGCATACTTGGAGTCTTCGCCCCTCACTTTTGCGTTTGGAAAGCATCTGAATTATTCCGGCGTTAGAATATACGCATACTTTTTTGCACACTGCCTGTCAGCATCCAGCCCCATCGAGGGTGGCTGGCGTAGACCCGGGGGCAGCAGCAGCAGCCAATGTATCCATCCGCCGACGAGATGGGTTCGCTTTGATCAATTCCGGCACAGCACGTTTACTACACTTTAACTCGTGCGTGGATTGCGCCGCGTTTTCGGCAAGGGAGAGAATCCGGGAATGGCATATTGTTGCTACACTTGCTCGCCGCGCGCATCCTAGGGGAGCGGCCGGGGTTATTGCTTCAGGTTACATCCGCATGGCTATCAATATCCATTTTTTGAGAGGGTATGGGGGTGCATTTAAAATTAAAATTGAATATTTTATGTCCACTTTATTTTTATCTCGGGGAGCAGCAGCTCACATCAGTCGATGATAGCGAAATTTTGCAACCCACTCATAGGAAACAAATCATTTATTTTCATTAAGTTGTTTTTGTTTTCGGTTTGTTGTTATTTCGGGAAACAAAACATTCATTACGTTTGCACGTTTGGGGGGTTGGTTTGGTGGGCTAATCCTGAAAAATAAAGTGGATGTCGATTCGCACGTTGGGAAAAGTCTGCAAATTCGTCTTCATTTGCATATTTGACTGAATTCGAGCGCGAGGATAATTACTTATGCAAAGCTCTTGCGCAAAGTCAAACACAATGAATCCTCACAGTTGCGTTTATCACATTAGGCGCGAAAATCTTTGGAAAATTTTTGTTAATTAACTGCAGGAAGCAACATTTATAAATATTTGCAAATCTCCACGCTTTTCGTTGTGTTCTTGATTAACAATATTTGCGTTGTTATTAGACAATTGGAATTTGGTTTATTCACAATGACATAATGATTCGAATTGAATTTTTTAGTTTTTGCAAAAATTTTTGGCAATACTCTCTAAATTCTTGTTAACTGTTTATCAAAATTGTTATTTGAAAAAGAAAATGTCTGATGAATCTTTGGTTTTGAAGATTTTCAGCTTTCGAAGTATTTTTTTTTTCTGATAACTGTCTTTGATTATACTTTGGAAGTCAACAAAAATTTTAACATTTTCATTGCTTCATTATGCTTCATTTTCATTGCTTAAGCTTGTATTCAATATTTCTTCATGGAAGATTATTGCTAAGTTTTGTTCGATTGTGTTTTCAACTCTTTCAAGAAACTTTCCTAATGTTCGAAACTACTTGAATATTCAAGAAAGTTATTGGAAGAATTGTTATAACTTGTACAATATTTTATATGTATATTTGTCATATCAAATTTGAATTTTGATTTTAGATCACAAACACCAGCAAATTAATGCAACAATTTCGATTCCTCATTGGAAAACACTCGGTAGATTGTCCTTGAAGCACATCATAAGTGGTAGCTCTTGCGGTGGGCACTTGCCCTCTCGCTCGCTTGCGAACGCGATTCGCAAAAACGAGACCGACCTGCGAAAGAATTGCGCGCCGGGCATCTCGTGCAGAAAAAGAGAAAACGGGGCCCAGCCAGGAACGAACATATTGAATCACTCCGAACGAAGAATGGAACAATACGCGACTGGAGGTTGTGTGTAGATGGCTGGCTGGCTGGTGGTTTGTTGTGCATTTATTTTTGCGAGTACCTCTCTCGCCATCATAGAATGTACGGCTACAGCCAGCCAGCGTACGAACGAGGAGCGAAGCGAAGCAATGAGTGATGCGTTTTCAGAAGCAGAATCGGTCGCCAAACCGACCGACCGACCGACCCGAAAGGCGCAAGCAGCAAGAACTATTATTGTCGGCTGGCCCCGGCCCAGACATGTCTCAGACATGGTCGCGGTATTGTGCGCTGGCAATGCGCGTGTAATTATAATAAAAATCTGCGTTTTTCCCATGGCATTCGCCTCCCATGAGAATGCGCCGAAGTCCGCACACCACGCGATCAATTGAGAACGTATTTCGATCGAGATGTTTCCAGAAAGTTCTCTGTTAATGCATTTTTTGATATGAGCTGAGAAATTTATGATGTGCTTTGATGACAAATCATTTCAAATTCTTGAAGAGACATTTTTAAAGTCCATGTAAACTTTTAAACAAGATTTAATCTTTACATGAAATTCCCCTCTGGCCAATTATGAAAAACATTTCGCAAAATACCAAACAGAAGAAATTGATACAGGTTCAAGGATTACTCATTAACCACTGACATAAATCGCAATTTGCTGTTATTGTTATACGCTAGCAACATTTCGCGAAATCCTCTTTATTTGCGCCATTCTTTCGCTGGTAATGTGCAGCCAATTTGGTAAACAGCTCATAACTCATGCGCTCTCAATGCGATGCTAACAACTCGCAGACGCCCCGTAATCACTTAATTTATTATTTATTTTCGCATCGCACTCTTCTTTGGCGGTTCCCGCATGATCGACAAATAACCATATTTATTTTATCTGCACGATGTCTTGTGCGCAGACCGAACGTAATTAATATGTCGGGAACGTGTTGCATTTCGCACCTTGCCGCCGAGTGCAAAATATCAATTAAAATTTAATTATTGCTTGATTAATGTGCGCGCATCGATCCGAACTGAATAATTATCGCCATCGAATAATAATTATCCGGTTCTGGCTCGCGGTTAATAGAGTGCAGTCGATTATGGGTGTCATTCCAGTTTATTTTCCAGTTGATAAAAATTATTGCGATTAAATTAAATCCAATTTGCCCTCTTTGGATTTTCTTGTACTTTTTGATTGATGATTTATATGCAGGTTGAATGATTAATCCACATTGAAACGCTGTACGCAGTTGAATGAGAGAAAAAAAGCGAAATATTTGCGTTTAGGACCCTATTTTTGAAGTTCGGGTATTTCCGAGTTCCGCAAAGATTCGGGACTATGACCAATGTTATTTTTTCGCCAAAATACTATAAATGCCGTTTGAATCATCAAAATCGGTCGAATAGTTTCGGAGATATGAAAATTTTTGAAAACTCGAGCGATTTTAAGAATTTCATTTCGTTTTTATCGCTACAAACTTTTTTTTCAATTTTTTTCTTAGAAAGCGATTTCTGCTATTCCCATAGCCAAAAGGGCATGAACCCATACATTTTTGGAAAGTGCTCATCAAGACCTACAATTTGGTTCTAACTTTGGTTTAATTGGTCCAACCGTATAAAAGTTATTCGCAGTTAAAGACGCGAAAAAAAGCGAAAATTTTGTATTTTTAGGACCCCATTTTTCTGGTCCGGGTATTTCCGAATCCCGCAGAGTTTTGGTACCATGACCAATGTTATTTTTTCGTCAAAATACTATAAATGCCGTTTGAATCATCCAAATCGGTTCAATAGTTTCGGAGATATGAAAATTTTTGCAAACTCGAGCGATTTTAAGAATTTTTTATCGGTTTTTTCGCTACAAA
>JARJDZ010003639.1:0-27564 GCA_030264555.1 Aleochara sp. GC000083
GGTAATCCTTTAATTGGCGGCTTTAAACTGACTAATTTATTATTTACTCACCCTCATCATCAACGCGCGCCCGTATTTATTCATTCCCGAACACAACACCCTCGACGTAATCCTCCCACATACAATGCGTCCACGTCACCCTGCAAACTAGGGCATAAATCGATCGTGGCGAACATCCTGTATAACGGATGTTGCGTTGAATGAGCATTGAAGTCGCTGACGAAATCGGACTTGGCTGGATGACAATATGCTCATCGTCGATGGCGGCGACGGAAAACCCAGAGAGGGTTCCATCCGCACGTGCGAAATTTCAATTTTAATGCCCACAAGGGGGAGCGTTCACTGGATAGAAAGCGATGGGAATGAAATTATTATTTGACGTCAGCTTGTGGCCGGATTAACTTTATACGGGACGCAAATGTGGCGCATAATTCTAAACAAATTAATTACAACAACCCCCTCAAGCCCCAGATACGCTCCAATTTTAGGTTATGTGTGTTTTTTGTAATAAAATGGGAAACGCATTGGAGGAAATGTCTGGGATGTTTGTATTGTTGCCTGGACGTTTGTTTTCCTGACATTGAGAGTCATCACAAACGCAGGACGAATAATGGATGCAACCAGACGTAACTAATCGGTGCAGACGTCGCGTTGTAATCTGCAGATGAGTCCTAAATCAATTTTTCCTTTCCTTGTACTTCGCGTGGGTTCGTAGTTTATTGCACATGCGCATTTTGCTTTGATAGCATCATAAATTACGTTTTATTTTTTGAGGTTATTTTCCCAGTTTGATGTAAGAATTAATCATAAAACTTCCCGCTTGATTTACCAGGATGTTGGAACCTGTTCGCGTGTAATGATCCCTCCGTTGGTGAGGGAGGACCGGAAGCGAAGAAATCTAGTCGTCTCACGATTCAATTTCCATTTTTCTTCCGCCGCAAATCCAGCCACGGATATGGGAAGACTGTTTGTTCGGTCGACGCTTCTTCATTTATTTCAATGCTCGGAAATGTAACCACCGAAAAGAGGGACTATCGGACGCCTCAGTCGGGTAATTTTTCAAGCGGTAATCCGCACGTCCCTATCTCGTTTATATAGTGTGGCTTTAGCATCGTATTACTCCTGTCTATCTTGGTTACATGAAAATGCTCCCTTGGGAGCCACTCGATTTTTTTCGCCTTACGCATTTTCGTATGTGCCCCGATCCACAAGATAGGTTCATTCTCTCGTATCGTTCACGTGTTTATTTCCGCTGACACTATTTGGTCCATCAATCTATTAATAGTCCTTATTTTCGAATTTTTGGGTTTATTTTTGGAAAAGTCCTATTTCATAGATCTAATTGGAAATGCCTTAAGGCAGGGTAGCGTGGCCGAGCGGTCTAAGGCGCTGGTTTAAGGCACCAGTCTCTTCGGAGGCGTGGGTTCGAATCCCACCGCTGCCAACCTTTTTCTTTTTTAATTTTTTGCAATTTTGATGGTTACTATTGGAAGATTCATCCGGGACCTTAATTCGAACTACAAGAAACATCTGCTACCGTTATTTCGGGGAGGGTGATTGCAATAAAATGCACATGCCAACAAACTGGAAGCAGTGCGGATATTAATATTCCTACAACAGGGTTGTACTATAAATTTATTGGGTCTTAAACTTCTTGTAAGTAATTTCACCTACCAAATTAAAGAACTCTTCGGGTTTCTGACTGAAATATAACATTTAATTCATTGAATGTAAGTTTCCTGGGACCTTTTTGTAATGAGACGTCTCTGGATGGAAAATCATCACCCTTTGTAATCGGGGCGCATGTGGGGTTGACTAGGGTGCTGTGTGATGGGAACGAGGGAGCGCTCCAGTTTTAATTAAAACTCTCCTGGGCCCTTTTTCCGCATTTATCTCCACATTACAGTGATTATTCTCGTTTTTCTTTACTGTTTATTGTCCCACGAGAGTCAAAGTGGCATCACACTTTGAAACAATTACCTACTATAAATATCACTGATCAGATGATTAAAAATTGGGTAAATTTCAACAAATTGTTGTTGAAAAAATGAAAATTAATTGACCCCGACGTGATTTGAACACGCAACCTTCTGATCTGGAGTCAGACGCGCTACCGTTGCGCCACGGAGTCCTTACAATAGTGCACTTTATAACGGCTTAAAATAACATTTTTTTATTTATAGATAAGATAATTAGTTTGCAATAAAAATGCGAATGCAAATACAATCCGTAATCCTAATTGAATAATTTGCATGTTCAAATATTGATCGACGGTTAAATGTGCATAAGGGGAAATGCCAACATTTTAATATTGTAGGCAAATAGAGAATGGTCGGCTGCGATTAAATGCAAATCAACTCGTTGTGCAAACAAATTTGCAATCAACTCTTTGCTGCTGAAATCACCAGCCTTTCATTCTCGTTATGTATTTAGGTGCATCTGACTGATAAATTTAATGTAATTCCCCGAGTTGAATATTTAAATTTACACATTGCACTTTTTTGTTGGTTATGTTTCCGGGGGTTTTTCTGGGGATATTTTTTTTTCTTTTTTTGGTTAGAGTTTTATAAAAAGATGTCCAGAAAGCAGAGTTTGCACAGGATTGCACAAGTGTAACATGTGTCAGAAATGCTTTCGGGGAGAAGTGGATTACACATTTCTAACATTACTGAGGGCTTAAGAGTAATCTCCTGTTTGTCAAACGTATGAAAGCTGGAGCAGCTGGGAGCACTTTTCCCCATCGACCAGACAAATACGACGGATACAGCAAGAAAAGCACAATAGGATCCATCTGTTGAACCAGAATTACATCTAATTGCACTGTAATTGTTCATATAGACTGCAAGGATTCAACCATTATTAAAAGTTTAAGTTACGAGGTTATGTTGATTTGCTTTTGTTTTGGGATTCTTTGTTTTTGTATAATAAGGTACATAAAATGGATTTTCAACATTGCATCATCAACTTTCGAAGGAAATGTACCATGTTTAAAAGTTACTGGGATGAGATTGCATTTTTTAGTTACAACTAGGGGATTTTTTCTTATTTGGTTGGACAGCATGTCAAATTGACATTCCCAATAGCCACAACAACATTGTCAACAGTATCAATCAATTCTTAAACCAATTTATTGATAGTAGACGATTTTTCAGACATGGAGAGATGATAATAAATAATCTTCTATAGTTTGATTTGACACCTCAATAACAATGAACATTTTTTTATAGATCTCCTGCCTTACAAGGATTCTCCGGTGACGTACGAATTCCTCCAGAAGGTCATCGACATCCTGAAGGAATTCGTCCGCCAAACGAACGATCGCAATGAGAAAATCCTCCACTTCCATCATCCTGAAGACATGAAGAAGATCCTGGACCTGGAGATACCCCAGCAAGGACTTAACCTTCAAACTCTTATCAACGATTGTGTCAGCACATTGAAGAACCAAGTGAAAACAGGTAAGCCAACAAATTATTTGATTACTGTCAACTTCAAATTGAAAATTTATACAAAAATAAGAAAAAATAGAGCACCAAAAAGGACGAATCGGTTAGAAAGGAGTAGCAACAATGATTTCATAACCGTTTTTCGTCTGGTTCTTATCAGTACTTCCTGAAAATGCCGGATGTGCGTTAAGGCAGTTAGGTCCTTGCTAATCGACAATATGGCTGCCTCCCTTCACCGGAAATACGATGGTTTCCGGAAATGTAAGGCTTGTACTCCCCCTTACTGTAAATAACTTGGAGGAAAATACGTGGGGTTTACATAACCACAAACTATAATGCAGTGTTGCCAAATGCAACGCTACAATTTTCATGTTTTTGTTAATTCATGGGGGTAGTCAAAAATATGGCGGTTTTCTATCACCGGAAATGTGTAACCAGCAAGAAAAGGCTTGGGTTTTAGAAGACCTCAAAAAATGCAGAGTTGCCAACTACTAAAAATTCAATTTCCCCAACGTTTTCGATTGAATCATGGGAGTTTAGGTATCTTCAAACTAAACAACAACATGGCGCCCTTTTTAACCGAAAATGAGCTCCATTTAACCACAAACTAAATTACAATGTTGCCAAACCCAACACAAAAACATCAATTCCTCCAATTTGGATGTTGATTCATGGGAGAACTCTCATGGGGGTGTCATTGTCCATCGAGGGCGACCACAAACCCTGATGATTTCTCCTCGCTGGAGCAAACAATGAGCAAAAATGAGATGCGACTGTGTGCGAAATGACTCCTCTACTAGGCCGATAATCGAATGATAACGGCACGTGCGGGCCACTTGATACACCGCATTGTTGGCCCATGTTTTTGACACATCACGTTGGCGGCGGGCGTGCCACGCATTGAATGCACTCGCAGCATATGCTCTGAAAATCAGTGGTGCTATTCATCGGCATTGCCGCCTCCTGCGACGCTAATGTCATCAGAGCTACACTAGCGCCACCACAGCTCCTCGTAATTCAATTACTATCTACCGCAACAGCCTCTCGACGATAACAATTCGTTATCAACGGCTTCCGTCATTTCATTTTTTCGAGGTTAACCTTCAATTTAGCTATCGCACTGCCGCGATATTACCCGTCGAAGAGTTCATTAAATATTTGCACACGGCGTCAATTAACTAATTGTTTGTTATTGGTTTTTCCATATTTCCATCGGCGATTCCATAATGTCACGGCAAAATGTTTCGTTGTTTCGTTGGAAAAACGTCGATACAAACAAACATTCCCAAGCACCCTTGCGGAATTCGAAGCATGTTGGGTTGCATACCGCCCCTCGTTCAAATTTGTTCGGTTAGCTTGGGGAGCGTTTAATCCGCGCGCCCGTCCGTCAATCGCACATGGGGTGGCTCTTTTGAGTGCCCTTAATTACACCACTCGTATTGTACGACCGGGGGGTGCTCTTGTTGCCGCCACCGATGATGGTGCCTTCCCCAGAGGCGGTAAACTCGCATCGTTGTTGGTCTACGTATAGTGGATGCTCATAAAAAGAATCCCGAGTATAAATCTCATCGAATGTGCCTTTTTTATGGAAGGATCTAAGCTAACCTATAAATTCATGGAAGATTTTCATCCTTCTGACAGTTCATCCATTTTGGAAAGTATTAATTAGAAGGTTGCAACATGGAGGGTTCTGGCGGAATGTAACCTCAAAATTTTGAAAGGTCGGGATAGATGGGAGAAATGAAGGAGGGGGGAGGATTGCTGCTTGAAATGATTGACAGCATAAAGCGCCTAATGGCAGGATCCTGTCGAAGTCGCTCATTCGAAAATCGCCCAGGAAGTGAACGAGTGACGGGAATGGCGCTCAATGCCAGCACCAAAGCACTAATCCCTTCAACATCTGCGAAGAAGACTGGGAATCAGAGTGGAAGGGAGAAGTTTTGAAGGCTTCCCTGCGCCAAGAACCGACCGTTTGCTGCAATCAAACAAACGCATCGTGCTATCTGGACTCGGGAATCGGGATTGTGTCCATCGGAACGGAAAATGGCGGGGCACACTGGGTGCGTGCACTAATCTCCATCCGGGACGCCGTTGATGATGACGCTGATATACAGGGACAAGTTAAATCCCATCCAGCTTTCAAAACACCACTCATTTACGAATGCCCATGATGCAATTTCTTCGTTATAGGCAACCAAGTCTACAGCGAATAGTGTATTTGTTGTTTCACTATGGCTGATTGGAAGAAACCAGGTTGATTGATGGTTGATATTTGTTTCTCGTTATCCCTGGGATTATTCTTGGTACCGGATGGAGACTCAGACAGCATTCATCCCAGTAATCCAAGGAGTCACGTGTGCGAGGGTCCTCGAACGCCATGTGACGCTGACACGAGTGGCCCCGATTCATTCTCCTTCGGCCCTCCCGGAAATATGCTACATGTTTGTGCAAAAAAAGGGGCTGGCACTCATGCGAATGCAATATCTTTGTTTCAAACCACCCTTCGCGTCTTAGATCCACGGACATTCAATTATTCCGAGCAATAGCACGACATGATGGGATATCAACGATTTCCCATCGATTTCTCAAGTCTCTGATGTCAATGATATCATGGATATATGTCTATTATAGGCCACCCACGTTTCTTCAACCAGTTGTCCTGCGGTCTTGACATCGTCTCCATGGCTGGCGAATGGTTGACAGCTACAGCCAATACAAACATGTTCACCTACGAAATCGCACCCGTCTTCATCCTCATGGAGAACGTCGTCATGACGCATATGCGTGAGATCATCGGGAGTAACTGGAAGAATGGGGACTCCATTCTAGCACCTGGTATGCAACCACACATTCACCTTCCCCCAAACTTCTACCTTTAACACTGTGTGTGTGTGGTTGGTTGCAGGTGGATCCATTTCTAACCTCTATGCGTTTTTGGCTGCCCGCCATAAAATGTTCCCGAACTACAAGGAGAAGGGCATTGCGACTATTCAGGGTCAACTGGTGATGTTCACCTCCGACCAGGTATGTTTCCGTTTCCTCCACACCTCCACTCCTATAAAAATAGGGCAATGTAAGCGAGGTGATCTTGAGATAACCTTTAAATGTTGTTTTCTAAAATGGCGTGTTTTCGGAATTGTGCAGAGTCACTACTCGGTGAAGTCCTGCGCTTCCGTTTGCGGCCTGGGTACCGATAACTGTCTGATGGTTCCATCTGACATCCATGGGCGCATGATTCCTGCGGAATTGGAGCGACTCATTCTGGAGCGCAAGGGCAAAGGACATATTCCGTTCTTTGTCGCTTGCACTTCCGGTACGACCGTACTGGGTGCCTTCGATCCGATCAATGAGATTGCTGATATCTGCGAGAAGTATGGCTTGTGGTTGCATGTCGATGTAAGCTATATTTTCGAATGTGGTGAAAAAAAAAATTGTTTTTGTCATTGTGGTTATGTTTGGTTGCAGGCTGCATGGGGTGGTGGATTGTTGTTGTCCAAGAAGTATAGGCATCCTCGTCTTACAGGAATTGAAAGGTAAGGAAGACATTTTGAAATTTGAAAACGCTGGTTTATTATTTGCTAAGAAAAGGAAGGGTTGAGAAAGGAAAAGAAAGGGTTGAAATATCAGAGTTAATCATGATGATTTCAAATGTCATTGTTGATCCATTTGATGATGTAGGTTAGGAATAAGAAAAATCAAAATGGCGGAACATTATTGATCTCGAAACAGCTTCAATTTCAAATTAGTCTGCTCTTGACTAATGACATTTTGAATACAATTAAAACATTTGCCATTTGGCACTTGCCAGCTGACACAAATTAATTGCGTGCTCATTAATCACGACGTTGATTCATTCAATGTTATTGTTCCTCATTGAAATGTGGCGCTGACAGGTCACACATTAACCTCGAAACTGTTTCAAAGCCGCCCCCGTTAATGTTACCACATATTGAAGGTTCCCAAAAAAAGTTTTAACTCTTGTTTTTTTGGCGCTTGATTCTGAAAGCCATTAGTAACTATACAAGACATCCGGAGGCGACAGTAATGCTGAAGCATTTTAAAGAGTGCCACAAATTCGCATGCATTAGCGCCACCTACAACGACACGTGCAATATTTCTCATGTAATCAACGGATTACAGCGTTCAAGTACTTTATGTCACTCACTCGCTCTTTCGTTGTCGATGGAGGCGGTAAAACCTACATTACCCACCCCCGCGATTGCCCCTTTAGGAAGTACATGGATTTGCTCTCTAATGTCAAAAGTTTTTCCGGGATAATTTCTTCAGTAGAGAGATCAATAGACAAATCGATATATTTGAGGTTTCTTTGGGTCTAGTTGAAATTTTCTTGAAGATACGTGGGGTTTTAGTTCAGAAGTTGAAAAGTTCATGATTGACCCCTTGGGTTCAAGGATTTATTAACTTTTTTCCAAATTTAGTAATTTCCATCAATTAGGATTGTACGTCTATTTATTTTCGAAAAATACAAAAAATATGTTCCATACAAACTTAAGGACTTTTGGAACTTTTGAACGTTGTGATTATTCCAAAATATTGTACCATAAATTAAAGCATTTTTAGAGCTTAGGATGAAGCCATTGATATATGATATCATAGATAACAAAATTTACTATATATATGTCGAAGTTTCAACTCACATACATTTTTCAAAAGTAATTTTTGGTTCTATTTTTCTTAAAAAATACATAAACCAATTCTTGTGAAAAGCTAAAAATTTAAGGACTCTTATCTATTTTAAGAAAAACTATGAGAAAAGTTTGCTTGTCGTCATAGATCCACTAAAACTCATTCAACTTTCATCGACATTTCTTATTCCCAAAAAGTTTGAACATCTTTGATTAATATTTATCTTCAAGATGTATACAATTGAATTTCTGTAAAACCCAAAGGTTCTGATATTTAATAGTAGTAGTTATTGATCTTGAAGACAAAAAATCTATAAATTCTGCCTATTTGAAAGTATTGAAAACTGAAGAACTTTAATTTATTTAAAAAAATATGAAAAAATTGACTTCATAGATCTTAAAATTCACTCAATTTATCTAAAATTTATTCATTTTTGAATATTATTTCTAAATCAATTTTTCTTCAAAATGTACTAAAATTAACTTCTACTAAAACCTAAAACTTCTTTGAAATTTAAAATCTTATCTTATCTACTCAAAATTTTATTGGGAAAAAGTTATTATTAACAATTCAATTTTTCTTGAAAAACTCAAAAAATCAATTTTCCCATAAAAAAATCCTGAGAGTCTGAACCTGAAATTTATCACACCATGGATTTCAATGACAAAAGGACGATTCTAATCAAAGTATAAATAATATGGCAAGTGTCGAGTCTGTTATCACGGTTATCACTGTTGATGATGATAAAAAAGAATCCGAAAGGCACTTCCGCTCTGAAGGGGCTCTCTCAATATGGGATCCATCATCGGCACTAGCCGATAAGTGTGTTGGGGGTGGCGATTTGAGGGGCGGTTGGACGACTTGCGGCCGACTTAACAAAGACGAGCGGGCCACATTCTCGCTTGGGAATTGAATGAAAAACAGGCGGATTATGCAAAACGGAATTGTTATGGAGCGATAATACCTCGGAGGCGGCAGGAGTGCCTGTTTAATACCCACACATTGCATTTTTCGCGCGTTATCGCCCGAACCGCAGTGTTTACTTTCGAAGCCAAACTCGAAACTCTGATTTTGCAGCCCCCCGTTCATATTGTAATTAATTTCGCCTTCTTCTTTCCTCTGTAATCCCATTTTAGGGCATCGTCTGTCACGTGGAATCCGCACAAATTGATGGGCTCGCTTCTTCAGTGCTCCACGGTGCATTTCAAAGAGGATGTGAGTATTTTTACAATTTTTCTCTTTTTTTTCTTGTGCAAATTGTCCCCATAAGGAAAAAAGTAAGGGAAAATAATGGAAAATTTCGAAGAAACAAAAAACTTGGTAATTATTAAAGTTTAATGAGATATAAACAGCAATGATAATAACAAATACATAATTTGAAGGTTTTTTTTGGTAACACATGAAACCATAAACAAATTTGGATATTTTTGATTTCAATCAATTTAGGCTCAATTTTTTTTTTGTAGAAAAACTAATACATAAATAAATTCTTGGATTCAAAGTATTCAGAATAAAATGAATTTTTACTTAGAAATAGACATCTAGATTAAAGAATTAGGTTTTTAAATTTTGATTGATTTTTAAAATTTATTATTGATTTAAAATTTACATTTTAATAATATTTAAATTAACAAATATTTGTAAAATCATAAATTTTAGAAATAATTAGAATAGTTAATTCTGATTTACCAAAGTTTCAATACTAGTTAAATATTTGCAAACTATTGGAAAATTTTATATAAATTCCAAAATTCCAAACTTTTTAGGATAGACCCTAAATACCATAACGAACTCTTCTATATCTTATTACATATTTCTAATTCAAAAATTTGCTCTAAAATCATCTCAAATTTCACAAATTAACAACTAAAACAAAAACCAAAAATCAAATTGTAGAGATTGATTAATACTTGTAAAAATACTACTTAAATCTAGATTAATTATGAAATGCTGTCAAAATATAACTTTTGACAGTAAATGAAAAGTGAATATTTGAAGAATTCCAAATTGATTTGAAGAAGAATTATGAGGATAGACTCACCAGACTGCTCTTGTCAAATTGGAAAACAATTATCCCACTTTGCAGACTCCCCATGGGACCGGAAGTGGAGTGGGGGGGGGCAGATTTTAACACCCACTATTTGCACAGGCAAACACACACGCAAACCCCGAAATTGGAATGAAGCAGATTAATGTCTGTTTGGTGTAGAATTGAAGGCAAATTGAATGCTGTGGCGCCGATTCCAGCCGCGTGTGCCGCCACCCTCGTGCTTCCCCTCAAACTACCCAAGTCTGGAGCGAAGTGGGGGAGGGATGGATGGCACGCGCACCAGGATCGCGAGTAAATCCCTCTCCCGTATGTCGGAATGCTCCCGTACGTTCCCGGGATGTACGGGAGTGGGGACTGAAGAGGAGGTCGGGGCTGTGGAATTTTCAATTTCGCATTCCATCCGCTCATCCGTTCGTCACTTTGTTATTTCCTGCCCGCCAGAGCAAACATACGCTCCAGCTCTTCGTCCTCCGGGTCTCAGACAATGGGCGATTTTTCCGAATTCTTCCACCCACAAACCACCCTGACGCCACATTACTCAGCCATCTGTGTAACAGCATTCCGATGAGGTCGCAGACCGGACCGGAAATAACCTATTTGTCCTTTGCAGGGTCTCCTCATGAGCTGCAACCAAATGGCGGCCGATTACTTGTTCATGCAGGACAAACTCTACGACGTCGAGTACGACACCGGAGATAAGGTGATTCAGTGCGGTCGACATAACGACATCTTCAAGTTGTGGCTGCAATGGCGCGCCAAGGTAAGCAACCGGAAATTACGTAGGAAAAATGCGGAAAAAAGATTCCCCAGGTGAGGCTCGAACTCACAACCCCGGCATTGCTTGCGTTTACTGTCATATAAGTACCGTGCGCTAACCAATTGCGCCACTGGGGATGAGTCCTTTTGCCCCTTCTAACGACTTTTAACCAAAACCATGAATATTGATGTTATAGGGAGATGAAGGATTCGAAAAACATATGGATCGTCTCATGGAGTTGTCTGAATACATGGTGAAACGCATCAAGGACCAACCCGACAAATACTATTTGATCCTGGAACCGGAAATGGTCAATGTCAGCTTCTGGTACATCCCAACGCGCTTGCGTGGACTCCAGCACAACGCCCAACGAGAAGCCGAACTTGGCAAAGTACACTGATACCCTAATTCAGCAACTTCCGGTTATTCTTCAATGTTTGTAATGTGTGTTGCAGATCTGTCCAATTCTGAAAGCTCGCATGATGCAGACCGGCACCTTGATGGTAGGCTACCAACCGGACGATCGACGACCGAACTTTTTCCGGAATATCATTTCGTCGGCAGCCGTTACGGAAAGCGACGTCGATTTCCTGCTCAGCGAGTTCGATCGTCTCGGCCATGACTTGTAAGTCAACACACAATGAACGCATTCCACATCCATTTACATCTGCGTGTACTTCTGGTTGACTATATCCAAATCTATACTTACGTGTAACATAACCTCAAAGATAGCGGGTTAGGTTAGTGGAGTCTAGCGAATCGTCATTGACACTCACAATGCAACTGAACATGGCGCACCTACTTATAAATATATACATATTCACATATAGGACGATAAGAGAATTGTTGTTAATTGATTGATATCAAATGAAACCAAAGCGTTATCATTCCATTCTATTTTATGCGATGCGTTACGAATTCAATCACAAAATTTATGATTGTTGTTGTACTATACATAGAGAGCATACGTATACATATACATACATGAATATTATATTCGATTCGAGTCATGCGCCGCCTCTGCAACCCAATGCACACGCAAAATCTAAACCTAATTGTATTTATCGATGTGACACGTATTGTTAGAGGTTATGCGTTGCGAATTGATCTAAAATCCTGCAATGGAGATATTTTATGAATACATTTCCTCGACGCTGTTAAAATTCCGTTTATTTGACGCCTGTCATTTCTGACAGCTGAAGAAATCCTATTTACATTTGTTGAAAGCGTTATATCCGCGAAAGAGCAGAATAATTATGTTGTTGTTAGTTGAAATTTTAGTAGGAGTAATGAAACAACCAACATTATCAGTGAAAACATATCAAAAATGTCAAAAAACTGAAATAATATGACGAGCTGTCAAATCATGGCTGCAATGCATGAAATTTGCCTTGTCATATGGATACAATTATGCAAGGAGCTACCTCACATTCACACACAGTACCAAAAAGTAGTTTGTAATGAAAATTTGACAGGTTTTTGACAGGTTAGATGTCGCTATTGATGTAACTGAAATTATCATCCTGGAAATTTCATGCAATGTGTAAACATGATGTCAACTAATTGAAATTGAGTTTTGTGATTGAAATTTTGAGTTCCTCCATGAATGTATTCAACAACTATTCAAAATAATTGTCAATTTAAGCGTAGGCTTAAACTTCATGTTGGAAACTTTGAGCAAAAAAAAATATTGTGTTGAATCGATCTCACTTGTGATCGATCTACCTGTACTTGTTACCAATATTCGCTGTTATTAACCTGTCACTTAAGAGAAATGAACATCGGAAAAGGCTTGAAAATTCTCAAATATGGCGAGATCCTTCGAAAGTAAGCAATTAATGAATATCCTTGTTGAAATGACAGGTTAAATCTATCATTAATAAACCACTAATTGTATTTATTGTACTTAATGTAAAGCATTGACATCTGTGTTTAGTGTAAATGAAATGTTAACCAAACTTTTAAACTGTAACGGACGCGCATCCAAACGACCGCAAGCTGTCATCCTGAAAGAAATGGCGTATAAATTTCTAATCTGACGTACTAATTGCATCACAAAACGAAAACATTGCACCTTTTTGGCAAAACAATCCTGAAAAAACGCGAAAAAAAATGAATTAATAAATCAAATGTGTAGCTAATGCAATAAACATATTGTATAGTCATCTCAATTAGAGAAATCTGTAATTCTATGCGCAAGTCGTGCGTGAAACTTGCATCAAAAATATTGGAAAAACGGAAAGAACGCTTCTCTTTGATGATTTATAGAATATATTTTTGAGTTCAACGATATAAAATTCTAGAGTAATATATATAATCCTGTTGTTTTGCGCTATATAGTCTATTTGAAGGCAATGTGTCAAACGGATGTCATTTTTGACAAGCTGCGTTTGACATGCTGTCAATCAATTCTATCCCAGAGTCTAAATGCCATATTATAACGTATAGAAACAATAAAATATTGAATTAAAGACAGATAGAGATAAATATACACAAATTGCACGTGAAGAGAGAAACAACATATTTACATACACATTTATGAACTGCCATGTGTGTAGTCATGAACAATGAATGAACATCATGAAAATCTAACACTAAATAACCTGAACTAATAACAAACATATTTTACGAACGCGTTTATGATTGTATAGAGCTTATTTTCGATTGGCATTTGGTTGTAACCTTAGGAACTGAACTATGTACACAGTGAAACAACAAAACAAAATGTCTTCCACAACATATAACAAACGAACGATGCGAATGAACCAACTTCGTTTTAATTACTACCTGTAAATGACGAGTAATGAACTTGTAGAAATGTATATTCAAATCAAGTGATAGTTTATTGATTTGTGGCTTCACTAGCACAAACGTTGAATGTATCATAAGCCATCATGATTATCCTGAATTTGAAAAGTGACTCTATAGGCAACCCAACGTACTCGTATAAACAAGGAGTATTTAATATGACGGAAGGGAAAAGGATTAGTTACAATTATGCAGGAAGGTTTAAAAATACATTAAAATAATTTAAGGATGTAAAACTATGAACAATTGACAAAAAAGCAAATAATATCATCGAAAAAAATATTAAAATGTATGTAATATTATTATACATATAAATATGTAATATGCGTTCAATTGAAGAAATGTAATTAAGTGAGAAAATAAAGTGTAAAAATAATGCTAAATCATTTCATCCTTACATTTTCAATTTTTATTTAAATTTTTAATTAAAAGTAAATCTGTGAATTGTTGCTAAGTAATTCACAACGTTGTTTTATTGTAAACAAAAACAAGTTATCTGTATAATGTAGATGATTAGAATGTTACACTGTTATCTTATTTGTTTTCATCCGTTTGGAATGATCACCTGAGACTTGAGCCAATAAGAATTTTGTTTATACCAGCAAGAAAAACCTGAAATGCAAATGACAACTCTACATACTAATCTGTTTTGGATATTAGAATTTTATGAAGAAAACGAGGATCAAATAGAAGGAGAAATTTACATACGCGTCCTTGGAATAATATGAAGCGTCGATTAAACACTTTAACATTTGTGTCAGAACGCTGTGGTCACGGTGCGCGATAGCAACGTTATTAGCTTGAGAAATTCTTAATTTAGGTTCAGTGAGTGTAAAATTGAAATAAAAATGAAATCGTTCATTGAATACGCACGTAACAGCCAATTTCCCATTGAAAATCTACCGTATGGTGTATTTTCGACAGCAAATAACGTAAGTTTTCCATTGACTTTTTGCATTATCAATGTTACAATTCAGGTTGAGTTGTTTACTTAGATTTAGTAACAATTACAAGAAAATTAAGTAAAAGTGGATTTATGCGACATCTATCAACGTTGTCATGCAATTCATTTATCAATAAGTAAACTTATGTTTACAGAGTACAGATTTTTATAATTGGAATTGCAAATTATGTTTCAATATTCATAACAATTCATGTTTATTAATTTTACATGATTGAAAATTTTATTACATTTAAAAATTAGGCAAATAATAAAATAATGAATGCACAAAGTGGCGACTTCTAGTGGAAGGAAATATAATTAACTTGGTCGTGTTCAAAAGGTATCTGTTGTATCAAAATTATATTTTCTCTTAAAATTGTCTTCAATCAAACATTTCCAAAATATTTCCAGCCCAAACATCGAATTGGTGTTGCCATAGGAGATTTAATACTCGATCTCAACGCAATTGCCCATCTATTCACTGGACCACAACTCAAAACCCACCAAGATGTTTTTAAACAGGTAAATCAAAGATTCTACATTCTTCTCTTCCTTCAACAAAATGGTTACCTTCCAGAACACCCTCAACGACTTCATGTCCTTGAATGCGAATGCCTGGAAAGAGGCTAGGGAAACGATCCAGAAACTCCTATCGATTGACTGCCCAATTTTGCAAAATGATGCCGCTTTGCGGGCCAAGTGAGTTTTTACGACTTTTCTTATACAGTACTTAAAGTTAATCATCGTCGCGGCGTTTTAGAGCTTTCGTGCCACAAAAACAGGCGACCATGCACTTACCAGCACGAATTGGGGACTACACAGACTTCTATTCGTCGATTCATCATGCGACGAACGTTGGAATTATGTTCAGGAGCAAGGAAAATGCCTTGATGCCAAATTGGTAGTTAAATTACTTGATACACTTTCTGTTTCTTCATTATTTGACTTTTTATTACTTTAGGAAATATCTACCAGTGGGTTATCATGGTAGGGCATCATCTGTTGTCGTATCAGGGACACCAATTCGTCGCCCAAATGGACAAACCCTTCCAGTCGAAGGTCAACCTCCTGTTTTCGGGCCTTGCAAGCTGATGGATTTCGAATTGGAAATGGCATTCTTCGTTGGTGGTCCGAGCAACAAACTTGGCGAACCGATCGATGTCAAATCAGCACATGAACGCATCTTTGGGTTCGTACTCATGAATGATTGGAGTGGTCAGTACAAACCTTTTCATTCCCTGACTTTGTTTTATTGAATTTTTTGATTTATAGCTCGAGATATACAAAAATGGGAGTATGTTCCACTTGGACCTTTCACAGCTAAGAATTTGGGGACCAGTATTTCTCCATGGGTTGTGACCACATTCGCTCTGGAACCGTTCAAGGTTGCAAATTTCGAACAGTCACCAAAACCGTTCCCTTATCTTGTGCATGATGATGTCTTCAATTTTGATATCCAATTGGACGTGGACATTTTGCGTAAGTGTTATCTTCAAACTTATTTGCCGTCAACTCAAGGAACCCTCTAACTTATATAATCTTTTTGGTTCCATTTTGTCTGGTAAGATAAGAGAGCATTTCCTGTTGACCATTTTAACCCAGTTTGACTACTTCAAGGATTAATAAATATCGAATATTTTCAGCACAAAGTTCGCAAACACCGAGCAACGTGTGCAAATCAAACTACAAGTACCTATACTGGACAGCCAAACAACAACTCGCCCATCATTCGATTTCCGGTTGCAATATGCAACCGGGGGATTTACTGGCAAGCGGCACGATCAGTGGCGAAACAGAAAACTCCTTCGGATCCATGCTGGAGTTATCCTGGAAGGGCACCAAGTCCTTAACCCTTGCCGATGGGTCCCAGAGGAAATTCCTTCAGGACGGCGACACCGTCATCATCAGAGGTCGCTGTGAGCGTGATGGGCACACGATTGGCTTTGGTGATTGTGTCGGCACTTTGCTTCCCTCATTAAATATGCATTAGGGCTCATGTTGGCTTGGATGTATAATAATGCATCGACATGTTCACGTGGGAAACACGCGTTGTGCATTGTTGACCGTTTAATATATTATTCATCCTATAGATTCGTCTACAACCAGCTCATAAATCATAATCATAGCCTTGAAGTCAAATTGATTGTTGATGGAAGTCCCGATTAAAAATCAAGGCAAATAATTGAAACAAACAATTGAATTTTCACGAATTTGACTGCAAATTGGCCAACTGGATATTTTCGCGTTGTTTACCCTCGGAAGCGACACGCATCGATAATTTGTGGATATTGATGCGTCGTGGGCGGAGTGAAATGAAATAAACAAGTCATGGATTATTAATATGCGCAGGAGACGCACGGAAAACTACAGACAACGCTCCGGACATTCAGCGACCGTCTGAGGTGAAATCGGTATAATGTAAAAAATATTGATCGCACCCAGCGGCGCTTTTATGCTGGCTGTCGGCCAGAAGGTGTATTTCACCTCCTGCAAACGAGTCCATTCAGTAGTTCCATCCCGAACACGCGTCGGGATTCAACAACTTGCCACAACTTCGCGCAGTTGATGTTTACCTCTCGCAAGAAGTCCTTGGTCGCTCGTTCGCGCTACTAATTTTTGTGAGTAAACAACTCGAGATTAGATTTTGTTTACTTCCATCAAACGTAAACAAGTTTCAAGTTATGTGAATTTATAAAAATATCATTAAAACTATTTTAAAGAAACAAAAAACCAAATTTGCAACGATTTTTTGCTGAAAGTGCGGTACTTTGTCGAATTGGCCAAAGCCGAAATTGTAGGATCGATTCACCTTGATCGCTGCTTAATTATCACACAAATTGAATGTAAATAATTGAGTTGTGAAGCCAATCAATCAATAGATTAGCTTTATGTGAATTTAATTACTGAGAGAATGGCTCTAAGTGGCAACTTGGCGAATACCTCACAGGATAGAAGCGATTTGGTTGCATATTGGAGTGTTCCTCTTTGCGATGGCGTGCATACAATTGAATTCGAGCATGGATCAACAAGTGGCAAACGCGTCTTACGCATTGATGGAAAGGTACAAACTTTTAAATCTTTTAGTACACTCCCACTTTCTGGTTGCGAAATATTGTGCCAGGATTTCAAATTTCAAATTTTATTCGGACATGTATAAAAAGTTGCATACATTAAAGTATGAGTAAATCGTGGAGGGAGTAAAATCATTACTCCCTCCATGGTGTAAATCTTACGTGAATGTAAAGTTGCATATGATAAACTAATGAATTTAAATTTATTTCTGAAGTTGCGAAGAGAACCATTGTTACTGTTAGAGATAGTCACAAACACATTCAATGTGAACATATTTCTTATAGCTGTATCTAATTTATTACAGGAAATTATCCGACGTGAGTGGATGTTCAGACTTGTTGGGGATGAAAAGTTTACTTTGGGCCCAGACAACACGAAATGTGAATTGCGTGTGGATCCTCAGCCGCATTTCACCTTCAGCTACACGTTGATCGTTGACGGAAAATCGTACGAGAAGTTTATCGAGAAACAAAATAAATTCCTTCGATCCTGGGGTGTCCTTCTCGGTGGGAAGCGCTTCAGGGTTGTTTTCGGTACGTTACATCATTACTGAAAGCAGCTGCAACCTTCATACATGTTAGAATTGCTAATTTATTAGTATATTAGCATATGCAATGCACTTTTCGCCCAAAGTACATAATTTGATGTATTGTTTTTCAGAAAAGCAAACACTTAATATATGGGTAAATGGAGAAATAGTGGAGGCCGAAAATGCTTTCGTGCCTGAAGGCACGGAAATGCGATTCCGGCTGGATGAAGCGGAAGCTCAGATTAAATCTTCATCTGATAACAAGCACGGTATCGTGCATAACTTATTCGTTAACAACACGCGCGTCGAAGAGGATAATGAATTGCCTGACTGGAAGAAATGACTCGACGTACAAGTAGATTTATTAAATCCATCGAGTGCATAACGATAATACGATTTATTGCATAATAATGCATTTTAGCTAATATTTATTCTTGATGTAATGGCATATTCATATTCATACAATAAGCATGTTAAAAAGTTTATATTTTTGAAAATGTTAATATATAAAATAGTGAAAGAAATGCATTTATACTATAGTTATACGACTAGTTGTATATTATTATGTTAGGGCCTAAAGTTATTGAAAGTTATTGTAAAGATAATAAGAAAATAAAATCCAATTACAAATCCCAAATCGTAGAGGGAGTAATGTCCCATATTACTCCCTGTATGTCCTAAATGTATTTAAACATAACCTTAAATTAGTTTCACATCCAACTGCATCACACTGACCAATGTTTTGTTAAAAGTACAAATAAATAAAGATTTCTCGCAATAATTATGTGCAAAGTTACAATTATAGCACTATCTAGTTTCATTTTTCAATTCCTGTGCATTGATAGCCTAAATAACAATGATTTCTGTGATATAAATGTGAAAGACTGCAACACACCAAAAACTAGGTATGTAAATTAATTGTAATTTATTTCAATAATGTACAATGGACTTTTTTGAAGATATCTATTTTATGATGTAAATCCACCAGAAGGTTTTAATCTCAGACGTGATGTTTACATGAGGTTTGCAATATTTGCTCATAAGTTAAAACAATCGAAAAATGCCAATTTAAATACATTTAAGTTGGTTTTGCCTCCTTGGTCAAACATCTACCATTGGAAGCACACTGAGGAACCAGACTACCTGCCATGGTCATTGTTTTTTGATCTGGAGAGTTTACAACATTTTGCACCAGTTATTGAAATGCATCAATTCTTTTCAGGTATGCAATTAAAAAATATTCAATTTATGTAACTTTATTGACTTTTATTTAAGATCTGGTGAGGAATTATGGAGCTGTGTATATTGATGAAGTATATATACTACAACACTTTAAGGACATGTTTACAACTGGTAAATTTGAAGAAAAGTTGTCTATTGACCCCTGTCTCAAAGAGCAGTTTCCAAACTTCTACTACTTCAACAATGTTACATCAAAAAACATTCAGTGTTTGTCCTTTCATGGCCATGCATCCTTGTTGAGCCAAATACTAGAGGATTCAACCATAAAGTAGGTATGTGCTATTTTTAGATTCATGAAATTTATGATGTTTTCCTAGGTCAGTTTATTTTGACCATGGGGAGGTTGCATTGCATGATCGATTCGGGGATCGTGTATACTGGGAATGTCGACGCAGCATGCGATTCAATAAGGAACTGCAGCAAATTGCGCGTGATTTCCGTAAAAAGTTCCTTAACTCTTCGGACGTGGACGACAACATCCAATTGCCGTCTGATTGGCGTCACGAGAAACCACATCGCGACGCAATTGGCGGGCCTTATTTGGCTGTGCACTTGCGACGTCGGGATTTTGTCTGGGGCAGGCCAAAACAAGTACCGAGTATTGAAAACACAGCTGAACAGATACGCGAAAAGTTAATGGAACTGAATCTGGACACTGTCTTTGTTGCGACAGATGCACCGAGCAGTGAATTCGAAGAGCTGAAGAGTTTTCTCATGCCTGATATCAGTGTGCATCGCTTCAAAGCAAACAAGGAAATAAAAAAGCGCTACAAGGACGGCGGAATTGCAATCATAGATCAAATCATCTGTTCGCATGCACGTTTCTTCCTTGGAACACACGAAAGTACGTTCTCATTTCGAATACAGGAGGAGCGGGAAATTTTGGGTTTTCCAGAAGAAACTACATTCAATCGCATTTGCGGAAATGACGAAATGAACTGTGAACAACCCTCTAAATGGAAAATAGTTTATTGATGTGAGGTGCTTGCTATGAGCTCTTGCTCCTTTTTTAAATCCACTTTCTGTTGATTTTGAATCAAGTCCAGTTTCTCTTTGTGCTGTTTTAGTCTAGTGGCGCGTTTTTGTAGCTTTTGATTCTTCTCATGGAGTTGCTTCATGTCTTTCTTGATGGTGATTAGTTTAGTTTGGTATGTGCTGACTATGTCAAAAATTTTAAGCAAATCCACAGAGTTTTGGGTCCATGAAACCTTTAAATTCTCATCATGAAGTTGTTCAATAAGTACTTCTTGCTTTTCTCTGCAATTGCACAATGTTAGAAATATATATGTAGAGAGTTTGAGACTATACATTAACTCATCCAGTTGCTTTTTGGTCTTTTCCAGGGGTGGTTTGTAAGAGTCAACAAGTCCATTTGTTATGTTTGTTATTGCATCAGTTGGAAATACCTCTCTATAGCTTTAATTAACAATTAAATTATTGTCATACAGTTAAAATCATTCACACTTACTTATTAGCGTTTGTTAAATGGTTATTATTCAGATGTTCTTCTGCTTCAGCCATTAGTTTTGATTATTGTTGTTAGAAATTTGTTTACGAGGAATACATATCACACTTTGACCTTCAAACAAATTTCACAAGATAGTTTTCAACTGGAATTTTATATAAATTTGGAAGTGACACCAGCGCCATCGTTGAGATGTGAATAAAAAATGTTATCTTCGTTGCACTCCTCTATAATTTCATGGTAAATGAAGATGCAAAATCCGTGTGTTCTTATCACAGCTAGTTGATTCCGGATAAATGAAATTTCAGAAATATAGATGTTAGATTAGCAATCATTTTGCGTCCTAATCAAAATTGCTTGTCATTGTCTTTAGTAGTTGCAAATGCATCTAGTACAAAATGAACGGTAATACTTCAAGTAAAGTGGTTCGTGAGGAAGTGCTGAAATTAATAGAGCAGAAGGAAGAGCTTGAGAATGAAATCCATGAGTTGCAGAAGATCTTGACTAAGGTAATGGTGCATTCCTAGTTGAAATTTGTTTAATGTGGAATATATTATCTTATTTTGCAGAATGGTGTTGGAATGGATGATCCTCTAGTTGACAATGAGGGATTTCCACTTGCTAATATTGATATCTATCAGGTTAGACATGCAAGGCATTTATTAATATGTAAGAAACACATTCATGTGCAAATTATGAGTAAATATTTATTGTTCAATTCATTGCAGGCAAACAAAATGACCACAAACATCTTATGAAGCAAATTGAGCAAGGTATAAGTGAATACTATGAAGATGCAACTGTTAAGGAACAGGTGCAAAAGATGGAAATTGAGCCTCAAGGTACTTCCAGACATGCTGAACCTACTCTGGAACAAGCAGTTGAACACACAAGACCATTTGCCATCATTAATGTTGTACATGAAGGATCACCTGCTGATGCTGCTGTAAGTACCTTTTGAACAGTACTTATTTCTATCTCATTTCTTGGGTCAAATGTCTCCCCAGGGCATNGGGCATAAAGAATCGTGATTTAATTGTGGAATTTGGCTCCTTGAATGCCACCAATTTTCGAGCAATTGAAGATATAGGAAAAATTGTTCATCATTCACGTGGAACTGCAGTGAATGTTAAAATAAAACGAGGTGAACGTTTCATGCGAGTTCATCTCGTTCCACGCGAGTGGAATGGGCGAGGATTATTAGGTTGCAATGTACTGGCTATTTAATACCTTACAATCCTTAAGATAATGTCCTCTTGAACTAAAATTTCATAATTATGAAATTTTCTCTGCTTTACAAATGGAATTTGGAATTTATTTTCTCATATCTTTGATGAATGCCCTTGTCTAACGTTTTTACATGGTCAGTGGGAATTCTTTCTTGGCGAAATTTCATATTTATTTTACAAATATATTTTACACTTTTCTATAATGGTTCCTTCTATTTCTCTAATGAATTCTATCATATGTTACCAGATTGCAGATAGTTTGAAATGTAATATTTCACAAGTAAAAACAATAAAAGACAACAGGTATCCAAGAAAGAGTAAATAAAATAATCCTTGTACTTCATCAGGCCTTAATGCCGCATATTGATAATAAGTGTACGTCCAATATGTACTACTGAAACTTTTAATTGTATACATAGCTTGCAGTGTTTCTGTTCTCAACAAATAGTCAATAATGCCGTGCTCAAATAGCCGTTGTACTCCTTTCTTGATTGCAACAAAATACGGTGATCGCGGTGGTAAAGCAAATACAATATTCGTCGTTTGAAGTACATCCGGCAAAATTCGCAAACCCAGTAAATCTTCGAGAGTCAGTTTGTATCCGATAAAAACGTATTTACTATAAAGTACATCGCAACCAACGCATACACCTGAAGGTGGTCGATCATCTAAATGTTGGACCAATCGTTGAGCAACAGCAATTTTGTATTGGTCATGCGATGACATCAAAATATCTTGCGTCAAAGCCCCAAATGTATGACATTGTATCTTTTTCTCCGATAAATCTTTATAGTTTTTAATCGGTTTCGTTGTCCGAGGTACATTCTCATTTGATGTGAATCCCGCGTTATAGGATGTATTAACTATTAGACAACTAAATGACCAAATTATGAGTACCACGCGAAGAAGATAACGCTTCCCACGAGTTGGACTGCTATTCAGCGTTAGAAAGCTTATCGATATTACAAGGGGATTATTGATAACTATTTTCTCATGATATTTACCAATTAAATACACAGCAAACGCAATAGCTAATACCGAAATACTAATAAGCAACCAAACGAAATCTCCAATCGGTTGAAATATAAATGTTTCTACGGGTAAACGCTGAACATCCGGTACCAAAAGAGTTGTATGAACTTCCGTATATGGAACAAAATCGTTATTATACGCAACAGCTCTTGCTTGCCAGAGTGCAGTCAAACAAATGTCTCCACGACGATGTTGCAAATCTGTAAGCATCTCATCCCATTGAAAAACTTTGTAGGTGATGATTTTAATTGGCCATCTAGGTATTATTAGCCTGAGGATTTGGATTTCCAATCCAGATAGAGTACCATTTTTGAGAGTTATATAAGGTTCCATAGGAAATATTAATATTTTTACTCTTCCATTAAATCGTAGAAAGTTTTGATTTATAGCTAATCCATTCTTCCACAAATGCTTTGAAACCGTTAAATTGTAATTAAGCCAATAGACAGCTAAAAGTTACTCAAAGTTAGATTATTATAATGCAATTATTATCTAACTTTACTTGTAATATTCAAATCGGTTGTAGCATATATGAAAACTATATCTAGAGATTGATATAATCCATTTTGCATTTCTCTTTGAATTTCTGAAGACGCATTCGTAGATTGCAAAATTACAATGCGTCTATGGGGTTGAAAAATGGCAAAAGTTGAAAACTTGAAGTCATTTAAATCGTCCGATACAAAAATATATCCACTTTCGATACAATCGTAATTTGACTTGACATTTTTCGTTTGTAGTTTATCAAATGTTAATACAAATATAGGCCAGTTGCAACATTCATTAATTAAACTCGACGCGAATTCGCTTTCTGAATTTATCACCGCAAAAATGCATTGCTTATCAGGGAACAATCCATTTAAAAGAAGTGACATTGTTTTTTTATTCATTGAACAAAATGTTTTGTCAAAACTTAGCATTGTGATAATGATTATGAGAATACTTCTCATTGTATGATCTGCAAGATAATAGACCTACACTAACTGGCAAATCTTTTAATAAGAGCAGGAATATAAACAGTGGAATAAATTTAAAAATCAATAATATAATTTGATCAATTATTTACTAATGTATATGTAATATGTTACTCAACTAATCTACTGTTGTCACATTAAAAACCAATATATCAAATTTGTAGGTTTTATCAAATATCTTTTATGATTGACTATCAATCAAAATAAAATAGCAATTTGTGATCATTGTTGATAAAGAGATGTTTAGTAGCAAGCCAATTTAGTCACGAAAAACTAATAATACTTAAATATCAAACATATACATTAAATAATAAATTTCAAAAATTACGTTATTTATATTGAAAGCGAAACGAAAAAAAAAGAGTATCAAAAAAGCTGTGCGTTTATAAATGTTATTGCTTGTGCTTAATATTCTTTTAATATTACTGAAATATTTTTAGATTATATTTAATTAACATGTCACATCACAAGGGTACTATTAAAATTACAATTAAAAGATAGAAAATACATAAAGTTATAGTTGGTAAAATCTAATTCTGAAATTATAGGATTTCAATTTAAATTTCACAATTTCCCCTAAAAATGCAAGTATTGATATAAAGTATCCAATGAATAACAAATAGAATGCACCTTGCAATTCATTAAGAGTTTCCACCATGAAATCATATTGTTTGTACGTCCATGGGTTTATACTAAAATCTTCACGATTTCGCAATTCCTTATCAACAATACGCATAAGAATATTATGGCTAATTCCATATTCAGTTAAACGATTTAAACCTGTACTGATATGTGCATAAAGCGGAGAACGTACCGGAAGCATAAACACAAGATTTTCATAATGGAAAAACTCATTCAGAATTTTATAATACAATAACTGCTCTAGTTGCAACTCATATTCGCACAGCATACGCTTATCATCAATTATGTGAGTAAGGATACAATCCCCTGGTGGTTTTCTGCCGCTTCCAGTAGGCGCATTTCCAATGCTCAACATGCGTTTACCAACATTTTGCCGATGAACATTCCCAGTAGCCATAAGAATTCTGCGCATGAAGTCGCCAACATCAAGACAAACCATTTGATGTGCATCCAAATCGGCAAAAGTCCTTATGGGTTTTATAGTTCGAGGGATACTCTCGATTGAAGTGTAACCAGCATTGTACGTGGTAGCGAAAATTAAGCAAGACACTGACCACAATAATAATGTCCCTCGAAGAAGGTTCCTGTTGCCAGACGCTTGAATGCTATTCATAGCCAAGTAGCTCAAAGCAATCATCAACGCATGATTGATATCTCTACCCTCATGATATTTGTAAATGAGGTGGATGAGTATTGCAAAGATAATGGTACATCCAAGGATCATGATCCACGTTTCATTGGAGAGCGGTTGAAATAAGTAGGTTGCGGCAGGAAGTTTCTGAACGTCCGGTACCAAAAAGTTGGTGAACACGTTCATGTAGGGTAATGGTGCTAAGGGTTTATCTAGACTGAGCAGAAGCCAGTTACCACTCAGGGCGAGGTCTCCATTGTGATGTATGAGTTCATCGTGCATTTTTGACCAAAAATATTGTGGATATAGAACGTATTCAATTGGCCAGTCGCGTCCTATGATCTTCAGCAATTCAATTTCCAATCCGCCGTATGTTGATGTTGCATTATTGTAAGTTATGAAGGGTGGCTTGATAAAAAAGAGCACTCTTATGCTTCGTTTGAATTGTAAAGGGATTTCTTCGAGGTCCCAATTTGTCGCTTCAATACTTTCAGCAGGCACAGTCACATTGGTATTATATTTCAATATACCTGCAATGTATTTCCCTATTAATATCTGCTATAGATCATGGATAATGCAATTTTACTTTGAATATTTCCAGACGATTTATTTGTATTTATAACTATCATATCAACACCTTGGTACAATCCTGTAAATAACGAATCTCGCAGTTCTTTATTGGATGTTTCGTCGCCCAGATAAATAAAAATAATTCGTGTTTGGGGCATAAATGTAGAATAATTCTCAAATATAAAGTCATTCATGTGTTGTGATATAAATATGTAACCGGTTTCTGGACATTTTAAAGATTTTCGAAACTTTAGATCTTGAAATTTTGTATATGACATCAAAAATGTTGGAAAGTCGAAAATATTACTGATGGTATGTGAAGCACGCTCATTTGTTACTTGATAGATGCAATGCTGATTGGGCAAAAGGCGATTAAGCAAATAATTCACGTTGTTCATACTAGAAACTAATAAGTGGTTACACATCAGATATAATATTAGTTTCAGGGTGAATTTCATGATTGTTTCAGTTGTATCAAAAATATCGCATGGTTGATGATTTTATAGCTAGTATAATTGACCCTTAATTGTATTCTAATGGTGACAAATTTTGGTAGATCATATCGATGTAATATGTTCACATTTAAGTTAATTCAACTATTACATTTCTCTAAACGTTAGCTATTTATTAAATAGGCGAAACAGGATTTCCTATAAGCTTTTTCATTACTTTATAACGTTTATAAGATTTTTCTTGTATATGAAATCAATAGGACTTCAATCCTCATATATTTGGATAAAACAAGTTCATATTTAATTTAGAATGCAATTAGGATGCCTGATGAATCAATTTTAGTTGCTTCTGCCACTTTTGCGCAAAAGTATTTCAATCTCTCTATTGTTAAGGGATCTGCAAGTAAGTTAAAGTCTTCATCACATGTTGGAAGAACGTCAAGCAATATTAAATCATTTGAAACAGACGTGTACAATAGCTGTGAGCGATATTTTTATTTTTGCAACATCTGCGAGTATGGCTAGAGTCCCCATTGTATGACGGAGGAATTTCGTGCAGCGTTGGGCACTTGGTTCCAATTATTAAGGTATTTTGTAAATCATATGTTCAATATGTGAATACATGTCTTATCATTTTTATTTTTGCAGCATCGGCGCGTATATCTAGAGTCGTCATTGTATGACGGAGGAATTTCGGGCAGTTTTGGATACTTCGCTCCAATTATTAAGGTATTTTGTAAATCTTATGTTTAATATGTGAACAAATGTCTTATCATTTTTATTTTTGCAGCATCGGCGCGTATGGCGAGAGTCGTCATTGTATGACGGAGGCATTTCGGGCAGCGTTGGATACTTTGCTCCAATTCTAAGGTATTTTGTAAATCTTATATTCAATATGTGAAAACATGTCTTATCATTTTTATTTTTGCAGCATCTTCGAATATGGCTAGAGTCGTCATTTATGACGGAGGAATTTCGTGCAGTTTTGGACACTTCGCTCCAATTATTAAGGTATTTTGTAAATCTTATATTCAATATGTGACCACATGTCTTATCATTTTTATTTTTGCAGCAT
>JARJDZ010003642.1:0-14828 GCA_030264555.1 Aleochara sp. GC000083
AACCCCGTTTTTCATGTTCGGGTATTTCCGATTCCCGCAGGGTTTCGGGACCATGACCAATGTTATTTTTTCGTCAATATACTATTAATGCCGTTTGAATCATCCAAATCGGTCCATTAGTTTCGGAGATATGAAAATTTTTGTAAACTCGAGCGATTTTAATAATTTCGTATCGCTTTTTTCGCTACAAACTTTTTTTTCAACTTTTTTCTTCAAACGCGATTTCTGGTCTCTCCATGACCAAAAAGTCATGAACCCATACATTTTTGGAAAGTGCTCATCAAGACCCACATTTTGGTTTCAATTATAGTTTATTTGGTCCAACCATTCAAAAGTTATACGCAGTTAAAGACGCGAAAAAAAGCAAAAATTTTGCATTTTTAGGCAATGATGCTTTCATTTCTGTCGCGAATAAATCAGAAAGGTATGAGTTACCAAAAAATGAATCTCTTTTGAGGATATAGGCCACAGGCGATAAGCCCATCCACTCTTTACTATTTTATTTGAAATGTTTGAGAGATTAATATATAAAATAGCATCATAAACTATATAATATACGCGTTATAACATATTAACTTACGAAATAAATCGATACTCGATTCTTCAATATGATTTCTAGAATAGTTTTTTTTGCTTGTCGTAGTATGTAAATTATTGTATTTGAAGCGCGTGCGCCCGCTCGCAGCAGGCGGAGGAATCCCGAAGCGCAACTGTAGAAGTTCTCGCTTCGTTTTCGTTTTAAGAACAATAGTACCCTCTAGTAGTGTAGTAATAGTAGCAGTAGAACGAAACAAAGAAACGAACGCATATGATATGTGCTGGAATGCTAGCAGTTGGCGCCGGCCGTGCCGCCGCTCGCCGTCGACGATGGCGTCGCCGTGCCCGACGAGCTGGCGTACTTGATGTCGCCCTCGCAGATGTAGCGGCCGGAGATGAAGCGCCGCTTGACTAGAGACAGCCGATAGCCGGCGGCGGGCAGATGGAAGCCGATGCCCGAGAGGGTCGTGCCCTCGCAGTTGAACTGCGCGGAGATGGTCGCCGGTTTCGTCGGCCCGGCATCAAGGTCGAAGCGCGCCAGCATTGACCCAACGCCATGGTTCTCCGAATGCAGCGACAACTCTGTGTACTTCCAGACGAGCTGATTCGTTTCGCTATTCCTAAAAAAGTTCAATTGATATTACATAGCACCTGCAGATTTCTGGAAATGTGTAATACCATGCAGCGGCTGGCTTGGATTGATTGCTTCTGACACCGCCGTCCACGGGCACCGTCACCGTGACGTTGAGTAAGGGTGACGCGGAGCTCATCGCGTGCGAGTTGTACTTGTAGTCGACCTTCAGGTCCGTGTGGGTGTCCTCGCACTTCCAGTAGGAGACCAATTGGAGCGGACACGAATTCGCACCTGGTTTCGCCTTGATCTTGGTGGAAATTGTAAATTTTCAATTCAAATTCACCAGGGAAAATGCTTACTTGATATTTGAGAATGTCAACGTTGAAGTAGGACGCGCTCGGGTTCAATTCCGATTGCTTCTTCAGCAGGGCACTTAGGGCAGACATATTGAATTCGAGGAACTTCGATTCCTGCGTCGACTGGCCGCTATCTCTGTAACCAGGTGCAAAAACATCAACCCCAGATAAAACTCGTCACAATAAATCCCAAAACTTACATCGTAACTAATTGCTTATTTGGCAAAATATTAAGTTTCTGAGTATTATGCACATGGAATGACAACTTCGCCGGATTGGGGTTATTCGCCAGGACCGTGACGATACCCGCTGGAAAGGACAACATCATATCCCCCGACATCTTCACCTGGCACCTAAAATCATTCATGTAATCTCCAGGTATCATTATTCAATCAATAGATTACTTGGTCTCATCAGCTCCCTTGAAATAACAATGCACGATCTCATGAAAGGCAACAGCGAGCGGGATCGTATCAGCCATCCCGATGGTCAACGGTGAAGGACCTCGTGAAACTCCAACGGGAACACACGCAGTGCGGAATTCCAAACTTCCTACGCTATCTGCACGTGTGATATTCGATGGACTGATGTGCCCCCGGGCTGTAGCCTCGGACCTCCTCGACGGAGGCCTCGGTATCGACATGAATCCTGAAGTGGGCGTAGGCGTCTGTCGTGGTTTTGCCACGGGTTGGATGTCTCCGACTTCGTTGAATAAATCACCAAGATCTATAAATCAATGCATGAGAAATAATCGAGTTTTCGTATGAAAAAAATGTACCAGCGTATCTGGAGGATGCAGATAACGTGGGGGAGTTGAGCGTCGGCTGCGAGGGACTCTGGAGCGGCGCGTACGGATGCGTGCTCGTCGGCGTCGACGCATTCGACTGCGCTGGACTCTGGAAATTGAGGCCGAGAAGGTCGCTGCTGGGTTTCCCACCGAGTTGCTGCGAAACGGACTGCGAGCGTTTCATGGCAGCGTCCTGCGCGTCCAACGCCGACCCGCGTCGTCCACCTGCAGGCAGCAGATAGAGGTTCTCCACGGTGGCGCGCAACTCGTCGACGGAGGCGGACATGGGAGCCGCACCATTGTTCAATGGTTTGATTTCAACGCGGATTTTGCGTTCGCGATCATCTTCAGAGTCCGAATCCGATGATGAGTAGAAACTTCCTTTGTCGTTGCTCCAGTTTGCAGGGACTGTGGGTTGGATAGCGTAGCCATCTTCGTCGACTTCCGGTGCCTCGGTGTCGGCTTCAGCGAGGGTTTGACTTTTTCGGGTTTCATCCTTCTCCTCTCTGGTGGAAATAAAGAAGTCAATAATTTCGCTATTTGAGATTCAAAGTACTTACAAATCTGATTTTTCCTCCTTGTTGCTTTGGTTGTCGCAATTGTCTTTCTTCTTCTTGTTGGCCTTCTTCTGCTTCGCCTTGTCGCGTCGACTCCGGAGGAACCCTAAAGGCACATTGGAAGTTAATGGGTAGAAAGGGCAAAATAATGCGTTTAAGACAACGAGAAACATATCAGAAGAACGCCACATTCGATCAAGGATAAAAAACTTGTAAAAACGTGTTAAAATCGTTGGATTTCGTGTGAAACTAGGTGTGAACTGTGTGTATAGCGTGTCGACAACGTGTACGAGTTAAACATTAGCAGCCAAGAACCCAACTCCAATCGGAACCGCAACCTGAACAAACGAATAGGTACAGAAAGTGGGAATGACCCGCCAACACAGCTCGGGGATGATTTGGTGATTGCAAATAACTAGGGCGCGAAATGGAGGCGAAAAGCGCTTCTAGAAAGATCGAACAAGCAAGCAGAACGGCAGCACAAGAGAAATGCAGAATAAAAGAGTAAAATCTTGCGGTGAGAAACTGCAACTACATTGTGATACCAGACAGATGCGTGTTTGTGGATGGACGACAATTACATTTCGATCCACGCTGGACGCCCCGCGCCAACTCCCCGGGATTCGTGGGGCTCGACGGAGCGCTGCACGGCGCTGCGCGACCTTCGCGCGACCCTGCAAACACATACCACACAAAACAGGCCCCCCCAAAAAAAAACAACCCCGCATAAATCGTGTTAGTCAGCCGTCGGCCCCAGAGACAAGGCGCGTCCGTCACCGGACGCGCAGAATGCGCACGTACCCTGCGAGTTAGACATGAAGAGATTAAGAAGGGAGGTTGTACGGCGGGATGATTTTGCATGTGTTGGCATGGCCGGTGGTTGTTGTTGATGTTGTTGGTGTGTTCCTGTACCTGTGCTTGCTATATTGCTCTGATTACCTTCCCGTTTCGCCGGCTTCGTCGTGGCCGTCGTCGCCGTCGCGCCGCCGCCCACGGCGACGTGCTCCATCTCCTGTATGGGCGATTGCAGCTCTCTCTGCGTCTCCTCCACGTCAACCAAACCTACAACAGAATCTTCAATACCAATTTCTTCGGATTAGATAAATGAAAACGTACCTGGTTTCTCCCGACCAGTGAATTTACTCAAGACGAAGGTTTCCAGAAGTTTATCAACGGTGAGCTCGAGACATTGACGCTCAAAGTCCGAGTGAACTTCACCAACGAGCTCGTGTGTTGCTTGTGCCACCTGGACATACGCACCGATGAATTCTTTCATTTGTCGCAGGTGATGCTCCTCCAGCTCTTGAAAACGCCGACATGTGACCGTCATTTTCCGTTCAAAATCTTCCTTGACAACGCCGTACTTTTCCACAAGCGCTCGGTAATCTTCCTGCGCCTTCTTGAACTTCGTCTCAGCTCTTTCGACCTCCTTCGGCGACGCGTTTTCCTTCCGCAGCTTCTCCAGCTCAGTTCCACGCTGCGCGTAGACGTCTCGCGCCTTTTGCACCAACAGCGTCGTTGATTGCATCAACTGCACTGCCTCCAGCGTGCCTGATTCGTCCTCCTTCACCGTCTTGTGCTTCTTATGCAATTCGTCAGCGTATTTGTTCACCTCCTTCACGAGCTCGCCGACCTTTTGCACCATCTGCATGTGCAGCGTCGACAGGCGCTCCGCATACGTTCGCAGGACGTTCCATAGCGGCGCAAAGGTGCCCTGCGTGCAGCAACTACTCGCTTGTTTGGCTAGCTTCGCCAGAAGCTTGGAGTTGTTCTCCTCGATGTTCGACTGCTCGCGGAAGAAGTCGGCCAGCTCCTTGCTCGCCGCGAGGCCATATTTCATATTGTGGTACAGCACGTCGAAGCCATTGTTTTTGTCGCCCTAAAAAACACAGAAAATTAGAAAAATAATTTCAAACAATTCAAAAGTTTACAACATTCATATCAATCCCTACATTATCGACCTAATCGCGTTATCAATGAGGTGACATCTATGAGTCATAAACGGAACAATCAACATGTCAAATTGGAATTTATAAACAAATTAATTGCAATAAACTTGCAGCTAACCATAAACTTTACGTGTTTTCGATAGTATAAATCATTAATTGATCTTTAATGAGTCGAAAAACCGGTTAACAAACGCCTCGATTCCGTCGAAATGAATGCAATGAATTGCAATCATGAATGCTGCTTTCATTTAGCTGTGCAAATATTAACCAGGTCCTTCAATAAGACTATTCATCAGGGCACTTAACAATCGACAATCAGACGCTGTCGTCGACGCAAACAGCGACGCAAGTTCAAACCGTACGCAATTGAAGGCCGGCTCTTAATCAAATAAAAGCCAATTTGCAATAAAATCACGATGCAATCAATAAGTCCGCTTACGTGATCGCAACGCGCCTCGCAAATCAGCCCCGACATTCCGTCACCACTATCGAATCGCCCACCAAGCGACCGCAATTTATAATTACAGCGCGATTGCAAATTACTCCAATTACACAGCAATTGGACCGGTCGTAAACGGCGGCTTAAACAATCTTGTTTTCGTTCCTGCAAAGTGCAAACATTCAACATGAAGCGTCTAGGCCGCAAAACAGCACCCAAACGCCTCCTAATGTTCAACAATTATCTGTTAGCATTGTTAATTAGTGTACGATTACGGAAACATAACCTCAGTCTACGGGCGCTACATTGCTGGCACAGCCTGCTCTGCGGTTCCACCCGCAAAGATTACAATCGTTGTAAACGCAGGCAAACAACATCGATGTACGTCAATGTTTTATTGCCACTCACCCAAAAATAATCATTGAATGAGACGGTCATGTTTATTCCACTAGTCGTTCATTGCACATACACAGCCGACGTTGGGAGAGCCGTCTTTTCGGATGCGGGCACCTATGCGATTCGTTGCACTCGCGTGCTGCGCTTAACAGTCGCCGATCTTCAATTGATTGCACATTGAGGAATTAATCGCGAACAACTTCATTAATCTACACCAGGAGTTAACGCTATGCGCGTAAACGTTACTGATTGTTACTGATTATGAATACAACAGGGGGCGGATCACTGACATGTTCTACTTTGCGTTTTCGCCACGAGAGACCGATAGTTGTATTGCAGCGAGAATAAATAATTTCTATATTTTCACTGAAATTAAATAAACAATGCATCAAATAGGTACATTTCCATTAAATAAATTCAAACTAAATGTTTATCGTTCAGATGATGCATTATTTATTATTCTAGTTGGAAATTATGGCAAAATTATGGCCCGGGAGGTGCTGCCATATGTCGGAATATTTTGGAACGAAACAAATCAAATTTTTATTAAAATCTATTTAATTAAATTTTTATTTCAATTGATTATCCGATATATAATCCAATTAGAGCGGTAACTGAATTGGTAATGCAATTAGAAATGGTAATTAAGGTGATTTTCCAATTTGAAATTTTATGTGCCTGAATAGTGCTGCCCCCAATGGCTGTCAAGGAAACTATACGGTGAGATCAGCATTTTTTGCAATTTCAGTTGAAAATTTGTCGTGTGTGAAATTACAATGTTTAAGAAACTAATTGATAATGCGTGATGTGTGTAATCAGTGGCATGAAGGTAGTGATCTTCGCGATCAAGGAAGCAACAAATCGCAGTCGTCAGGATGAGATCGCATTTATTACCGTACGTAACACGAATAAATAAGTAGGAAATGTAATAAAGTTAATGATCGTTTGTATTTACAGACATTAGAAGCTTGCGGACAATGCAACTGCGAGCGTTATGCGTAAGCGTTGCGCGGATGACCCCTGAAGAAGCCATCGGCAAATTGACCACAAGTCGTCAACTCGACTCGTCGTCGTTGCCATCCAACGCGAGCAAAACGACGAGTGGCACACACAAGAAGACGAGTGTGTATGATGCATCGACGCGCATTCGAAATATCTCCAGTGAAAGAGCAGCCCNGAGCAGCCGAACGAGCGGCTGATCTCTTCTTCAGCCGCAGGCCATGCTCGTGTGCCCATTTCAGGTGGGTATTGGTGGCATTCGGCTTCCTTTTTCTCGCCACGGACGACATCTCGTCGTTCTCGTCGCGCACAACGCTCTGGAAGAACTTGCTTGTGATCTATTTGCACAACTAGCTGCAAGAGATGCGTACAAAGCGGCATACAATGCATAAAACATATCAAATATATCAGTAGAGTGAGGGATACAATTAGAATCAAATAAAATTACACAGATAAACAATAATTGCGATAAACAGTCTCACTTAGCAAGCAATTAATATTAGAACATCGACGCTCTTTCGTGTCGATGCTTGATTCGTTTTCAATTCGCTTTGTCGCTAATAAATATTTACAATGACATGTCGGACTGGCCGGGCATTGTTCATTTGGCGCTGGTATCACTAGGCTCTAACACCTCAATTAAAAACTGTCCCCTTTGTGCTGCAGGTTATGGCACCGTCACCTCCGTCACCATCTTCAGCGGGTGGCGCTCAACTGACGTTCAGCTGACTATGAGCCAGCACGAGGATGTCCTTCTTCTCCTTCGGGAAGCGCAGTTCGCGTCCAGCGAGCCTTGCCGCCTCCAGCTCGCGCTCCGCCTGGTTCAACTCCCGACGAAGCGCCCCAGCACACTCCTGTTCACGCGCGATCCAATCGAGCGCCATTTGCGAACGCATGTCATCATCGAGGGCGCGATTCGAATAGTGGGCGACCACCTCCTGTCGGCTGCACTGCCGCTCACGCATCGCCTTCAAACTCCCATTCCAGTGCAGCAGCTGGAAGACAGTCATCAACTCCTGGAATTCCAGCATCGTCCGGCCCTTATTCGCCTCCAACATGAAGCGAAACGCGCCGACTCCAGTCGTGGGCGCATCGACCTCCTCCTGCTGGACCTGCTCGGAGCCGGTACCACCTGGTGCACCCTTGAGAGCAGCGCGAGCCTCCCCGACCGCCTTCTCGATGAAGTCGTCCGAGATGCGGCGCGAGGGGTGCTCGTTGAAGACGGAGTTCATGAGCGCGATCTTGGCGGCACTGCGTCGCGCCTCCGCCTTCGTCGGGCAATTCTACGAAGAGGAATGAGCGTAAATATTAGTCTAGCACTTAGAGTTAACCGTTGAAAGTTGGGTTACCTGAAAGCTGCCGAAACAGGAGCCGCCAGGCAGAGTTACATAGCAGACGTAGGGTTGGCTGTTGCCCGGAACGGACTCGTAGATGACGAGGGCGCCGTTGCGGAGGTCGGCGCCACGGGCTTGCTTCATCTGCCAGAACTCCTGGAGCGCCTCGACGACGTTGACTGCAAGCAGAGGGTAATCGTAAGTGGTGGTGAGCGTCAACGAGGAGGCGATCGCCGAGAGGACGGAAAACGATGGAGATGGTGGCAGTGGAGGCGCGAAACTACGCGTCGTCTTCGTCGTCGGATCGAACATTGCCCTACGACCGCAAACTTCCGTCCACCAGGTCGTTTTCCCAGGTAGCGTATCAAATTTCGTTGTTGCCACAAACGTTGAGTTGTAATTTTGGTTTCAGATTCGCGAATGAGTTCGCGACGGACGTGCGTAAACGTTTGAGCATTCGCCGAAACAACAAAGAGCATTTGGTGCACGGAGGCCGAGGACGAGGAGGTGCGCGAGGTGCGTTCTGGACGCGGCGAGCTTTTGTGTCCGCTGCAAAGCCAGTTTTTAAACTTTTAATGGTCCCAGTTACTACAGTTCAAACGAAATTTATGCTGCGTACGCAACTTTTTGCTGTCTGGCTATGTCATGTCAGATGCCGCGCGCGCGGCCGCGTTTCTGCGCGCTTTCCTCCCCGCAGCACACGCACACAGGCAGCCGGCCGTGCTCGTTATAATACCGCGCACGACGACGACGACGAGACGAGCGCGCCGCACGGACAGGAGGACATTGGACGTGGGTTACTCCCACCGGGCGAGCGTGTGCGAGCCACCGGAGCGCAAGAAGTCGCCACTGCTGGCGCAGCATCATCATCATCAGCAGCAGCAGCAGCATCATCGGCAGCGCGTTCGGCAAACAAGCATGATGAAAAACGCACACATTGCACCACTACACGCCAACCGCTTCGGACAACTATTTCACGTTTCGCGCAGCGCGCTTTTGTTTCTCGCCTGCGCGCGCCGTGAGCGGCGTCGCCGACGGGTGTGAGTTTCGCTGATATAAAGGTTCATCGCTTCGTCGCCCGTTAAACGTACATGACAATGACATGCTGTGGCGGTAACGGCGCTCGGCGGCGCGCCCGCCGGAGCTGGATGGAGTCGACGCGCCGCCGCGAGCAACCTGCGGAATCGCATTGCAATGCAGCACGGATCCGAGGTGCGTGCGTGTAGTAGGACTGGATATTGCGCGTATCGGGCGGCCGTGCCACTGGCACCGTGAGAACCAACCGTTGGCGATGGCTCCGACCCGCCCGGTGGTATTTCATGTGTTCCACATACCAAAAACGTAAAAAGCCCATCAACTTATTATAATTTGCAAATTTTCAATTCATTTTTGTTTCCAGGTATTTTTTCGGGGGGTATGAAAGCATCCTCACCTCGGTAACCTTCGTCGTAGAGCTGGAGCATGGGAGTCGTCGACGGGCACGTCCACTGCGGGTCCGGATAGACCATCATCTCGGCAGCAGAGCTTTTGGCAGGGGTGGCACTGGAGCTGGACCCGCCGGCGCCGGAGGCGGTGGGTTCAAGGAGAGGCCGCGGAACAAGATCGCGCTCCCGGCCCGCACATGTACTCCGCATCAACGTGTTGTCGTCGGGGCACGGGCGCAGCACTTGTACAAGTAGCGCATTTCGTTCGGGGATGTCGTCGTCGTCGCTTATCCCCCAGCCTCCACCAGGTGCAACAATTCGCCGATAATGACACAGCCGACCTGGAGCACCGAGTGTTGGCCGCGCACCACACAAAGACGGTCACTCCACGACGAATCACCGGAGCGACGACAGCACTTTTCGCATCGATTCCGCAGCTGGGTGTGCGAACGCGGCGAAGAACAACTCGAAGAAGACGGGATGGCCTACCGGTGGTCGCCTGCTCACTGCTGGCTGGTGCGAGCGCTCCGAGCACTTGGACCTCAATTCATGCACACGCACCAACACCGAGACGGGCGCGCTCATGCAGGCACCTTGGCGCATTCACGTGGGATTATTTCCTCGGCGCGGATGTGTAGCACACATGGAGGTGCGACAGAGACCGCTGGCGTGGAGCGAGCAGCAGGTAGGACCCGATTAGCGGTCGAAGAGAGCGCAGAGAAGGAGCCCGTACCAATTTCGGACTTGGCGCATGATCTGCACCAAGCTGCGTCGAGCTGGTGCACTTGCTCCGCGTCCGGGGGGCTCCCGCACACATTACGCGCGTTCAATTTCAATGATTATGTCTTTATCTAAATGGGATTGTAAACATACCGTTAGAAAGACGCTTAATTCAGTCATCTAGTTCACCCACGATGAATCGACTCCGACCTCTCCGAAGATGATCATCATGATGACCGTGTATTTGCGAACCGGGCATACCAGAGCAGCAGCCGAAGAAGCTCTCTTCCTCCACGTCGCGCCCGGCAATAACAACGGTGCTGCGGTACTTAGGTAATTCGTGCATGCCCTTTAATGTCCGCGCACTTCTCGGCCGCGGCCGGTGTAAATAGCCGCGAGGCGTTCGCATAAACGCGCTGAAGAAGCGCACCGTTTATGCGGCACGCCGGCCGGGCGGAAAAAAACTTGAATTACACCCAAATGACGCACTTTGGATGCAACTTTGGTCCGGCCTGGTCGCGTTGAGCCACATTCTCCTTTTTTCGGCGCGCTCGTTGTTTGCGTACCTTTAAACTGACTCATGGAGGCGCTTGCAAGAGCAAGAGAGCGCGAGCGCGCCGAAGAAGGCGACCGCGCCGGAAGAATCAATGAACCCTCCGATCTACATCAACACAGATCGACATCAGAAGCTCAAGTTCAAAATGTCCATTCATATCTTCCCATACCTTCTGGTGATGTAATGCGCTCCGAAGACACCGAGACCACTGCCAGTGGCGTATCAATGCGTGTTAACGATGTTCATCTTTCAGAATTCGGGCCAAGATCGTCCCCGATGGAGATGATGTAGAAAGCGTTTTGGAAATTGGAGTTTTTGCGGAGTTAATCACCTGGGGGACTTCTACTAAAAGTCGAGACACGCAACTGACAAATGAAGATAAACAGAACAAATTGGTAACTTGAACATGGATTTATTCATAGTATTTGGTATCAGCATTTGCAAATTTCTCGTTTTTGGCTTGGATTCTTAAACTAATGACTAATCACGAGTAATTTACATATTTTTTTGGCTTGCACTCACTAGAAGATTCAATTTCAATGTGAAATCATAGACGGAATTGTATATGCTAATACGCGCTTAATTTCAGACGAATTTCTGCAAAATTTTCATGACATGCTGTGGATGCCATCTTCAGGGATGCATACCATCATTATCAAAACCACGAAATGTCTCCTGAACCTGGATATTCGCATTCTCATCACTAGCAGTTGGCAGCAATCGTTTAGCGAGCGCGATGCGCATCCTATAAATGACAAAGGAAACGCAATGATTGACCATGAGAAAGACGCAGGCGCCGGCACAGATGAGGAGCGTCGGCATCGGACGCGTCCAGTCGATGACGGGATAGATGCAGGGCTCTCCGATGCGCGACCTCCCGCCAGCGAGGTGATACAGCAGGCTGAAGATGGTCCAGGCGACGCCGGAACTCGCGCCCACGTAGAAGTGCGCCAAGCGCACCGGATGCCGCGTTACGCACAACTCCACCAGCATGACCGCCGTGTTCGTGCAGTGCAGCATGATGTTCAGGTAGTCCAGGTGCATGGTCGCCGCTGCATGCGCAACAAACAAAAGAAAACATCATCGCCGTCGAATTCAGAGAGCGCCGAGATGAATGAGTACGCACGTTTGTAGATCACCACCCAGTAGAGCACGGTGACGGCGATGCCCAGGTCGATGGCGATCGTGAAGCACACCCAGTAGGTCTTGTAGAGACGGCGCGTCCAGCGATCCCCGCCGGCGACGACACCTAGGTGAAAAGAAGACGCATGGCGAATCGTGCAGCCGCAAAGAATGCGATAAGAAGCCGCGGCATCCATGTTGGAAGTATCGAGGCATGTCGTACAGATTACCGAACACCTTCACCGGGTGTTTTACCATTTTCGACCACGAATGGGCTTCGTGGGATGCATTGGGTCGTCGAACACCATGTAGAGATTGCGTGCTCGCATGGCATTCGTTCGACATTTCGCCCGGATTATTCCATAAACGACATTCCAAGCGATATTTCTTCGTGGATTACGCGACCGTCTAATCGACCTCATCGTCGAGAGGCTGCGCTTACCGGCTGCCTTGCGCGATGTCACCGCACTCGTGCCCAGCATGAGCGTGCAGAGCACCGCCTGCATCGTGCACATGGTGAAACCCCAGTTGGTGAGGAAGATCGGCCACTTCAGGTGATACGCCAGCGGATCATCCAGGTCCTGCTCGTCTGCGAGCGACAACAGCCATGCAATAAGCACGTAGATGGTCACTACGATGCGGTAGACGCCGTAGTAGACGCTCGGCTGTCGCTTCCGCTGCCACTGGATCCCATCCCCGAGGAGGCGCACCAAGAGCACACCAAGCAAATGAAACAAAGTGCTGATTCGAATACTCAAAGGTCATTCATACACTCTAATTCTATTGTTTACTTCAAGTTTCCCACACTCACTCGTTTAGTTTGCTAATCTCATTAACTCACGGTGTAATTATTTTGGTTGCATTGTTCGCATTCCGCGCGCGCGAAAATGATGGATTAATTAACTCGGATGCGAGCCCGCAATAAATCAAGCAAACGTTTTACGGCCTTCTTCGTCGGCACAAATGCACGCTGGTGCAATTTTGCGTTCCGATTGATTGATTTATTACGCGCCATAAAGCCGATCGATTACAACGCGTCGAATTCGTTCGTTCTCATTCATACTGATTCTGTTTTAGGTGCGTGTGCATTCTCATCAAGTCACCTGCGAGCGCACGAAGACGCTGGGATCGTCGTGGTGCAGGCTGAAACCGGCGACGGCGAAGCGTTTCCTCCATAGCTCGAGCATTGTTCCTGCGAACGACAACAAACATTCAGCAAAGCAAGGGATCAGCATTGGATGAACTCTTCAGGTCGACGCAGCGTTATAAACGTCAGTCATCGACGGACAACATAAAATTAGACTCGTTTGCATCGACGCATTGCGCATAAATTATGCGCGCAAATAATAATTGCGCATCGTAAATGCCGGAGAGTTCGAAGGTGAGCCCCGAAAATTAATTTGGAAGTAGATTGCGTGATGGAATGCTCCAGGTTTCACTTCGCTGCACGTTGTACAAATGTCGCATGATGCGTTTGATTAATTGTCGCTATTATTTAATCGCGCGTGCTTAGTTCTGCGTGGACGAAGATTCGCAAATGGCGCGCGCGTACCTGCTGTTGGCATTATTGTTGCGAATTGATGGAAGACGGTCGGCATTCCAGAAGCGAACGCATCTCATTGCAGATGTGCGCGTCCATTGGGAGCCATAAATGCGCGAATGTAATCGATTTTGTGCGAATTGAGCGATTTGTGGCATCTCGCTCGGATGCGTAATTGCCATCTCATACCTTGCAAAAGACCATTAGAAGCGAATGTTTTCTTCATCGATTGCCAACTTGTTTGTCATGTAATTACTTCATTACGTTTTCGATTAGTCGTCTCTTTCGATTAGTTTTGTCTTGCCCGAAATTAATGATCGCAGGAAATGATTGGTGTGATTGGAGCAATTCATTATTATTGGCAGCTTATTAATTTTTATGTTTGTTTATGCTGCAGTTACGTTCGTTACGAAATTTCGGATTGCCTCATCGCTGGAGGAGCGCTCGTAAATCCAACCCTGAGTGGACGACATCTTCGACGAATGTGAAACATTTATATCGATCCTCCGCGCCGGTTGCACCGATAATCACCGCCGCATTGAAATGAGCGTCGAGGAGTTGGCTCGCTGTCTACGAGAGCACTTTCTAGGTTTCTTACAAAATTATTAATCAATATCACTTGGAGGCATGTGCATGCGGCACACGCATGCACCAGGCTTAAGACGGCTTTTCGGCGCGGGATTATAAAATTTTATTGCTCTCCAAACGGTAATATTAATTGTTTATTATTAATAACGGCGTTTCGGACTATTTAACGTGTCTTGAGAAACTCCAATCGAAAGTTGCGTAATTCCAATTGAATTCAAATAAGTAAATCACTTAATAGATAGAAAATTCTTACCCAGGTCTTAAGATTCACACACAAAATTTTGTAGACAACAATTTCGAGTGGCTCCTTGGTTCTGACTGCAAGTAATTTCTTGGCAATATTGATAACGAATGATGTCCGCAAGTTGTCTGCTTGCGGCAAACTGGCGCAACGTTGCGCATGCTGCCGGCCGGCCCGTCGCGTTTTTGTTGTTAATAATTAATAAATTACGTGCGGTTTCTGTTATAGGAGGCTAAACGATGAGAAATTAACGTATGTATACTTGGACGTCCACGTTTTCTACACATAAACCCCATCGAGTGGGTGTCATCATCAGCGAGGCATCGTGATCGTCGATATGTTAGAGAGAGCTGGTTGGATCGTACGACCGTCGACGTTTTGTTGTGATCAACCGCAGGGGATGCTACACGACACGAACATCGTCGATGATGATGTCATTAGATCGTCTGATTGGGATTGATGAATCATAAACATGATGTTATCACTCACAGAAAGTGATTTTAATTGCATCGTAGGTTAATGAACTAAATGCACGAAGAAATTAATTAATTTCGCTTTGTTTTAGTGGTTGTTGGACCTGAAGAAGGTCTTTTTTATGGAAGCTAGCTGAAAAATGAAGTGCTCCAAGATGGGAGTGCAATAAAGTCGACATATCAATAAGTAAATTAATGGAATAAAGCAATAATGGGAATGCAATCACAGGTGAGGC
>JARJDZ010003651.1:0-18309 GCA_030264555.1 Aleochara sp. GC000083
AGAACAAACAACAGGTCAGCAGAGCATTCAAACGCGAACAAACAGCAAGTGCAACAGAAAACGCCAAAGAGAATATAAAATGTTGCGCGCAACTAAAGGCGGCATTATTGAACCAGGGGCAGAGCAATTTGCAGTTGAGATTACGATTCGTTTTGCAGTGTTGCACTCAAACAGACCAGAGGTCTTCAAACATTTTTGAAGTGTATTCTTCTCCAATAGGGGATTCGTTTGAAGACTGCTGTTTTACCACATACAAAATATACAATAAAGTTCACGTACAAATTTGATATTAAATTTTTAACTTTCTATTAACATTGTGAAAGGTCTCACGTTGTTGGCTTATCCCCCATCGAATTAACTATGAAGCAACTATTTTATGAAAAAAGTTATTAACCATTCACAGAGGCGGTTCATGTCAGAGGTAAATGGATCACACAGCTATTAACGCCGTAAAATAAGTTTACATTCGGCACTATAAGCAAGTTGTAAATGCATTGTTCATTTGCGCGCGGAGTGCACCATGGATGGACATGGAATGCCGAAATGGCCTCCCGTAATGAATACAGAAACTGAAGTCTCTGGCGAGACTGCCGATGAATTCCCAGCGCAATAAAACAACTTTCAACCTATGAAACGGGAGTTATTACTGGGCGAATGAAGTCATCCGCGCGAGATGTCACATCACGTAAATGCATTTTCCAACGTTCAATTTAATTTAATTGCGTCGACGAATGATAGTAATTCTATAATTTCATCTTTTAGAAGTCGTAATATATTTAACTCTGGTCAAGGTCGCAGAGAAGGAAAAATAATCTATAGTTTCTGAAATTCTGAAGTTCTAAAATTTCAGAATGTGATGAGGACGTTTACGAAACCGTTGCATATGTTAAAGACCCAAAGTCGAGAGTGTTGTCTAAAGGACCAATTATAACATGTGAACATTGTTAAATTTATTAATGTTGCTACATAATTGACCGCACTCAAGTACACATAGTTCCTCTCTTCCTTCCAGGCTTCTGCTCTTCGTGCCCAAATGTTTACTTTACGTCTATGTTTAGACAAAACTCGATTGTGGTCCTGGCTTGTCGATGGTTTCAGTCCCATCGTCAGCACCTTCAGAGTGTACACACGGCCAGCCCTTTATGGACTGTTAAAGCAATCAACGCCACCTAGGATCGTCGACGATGTGCGCGCTTTGTTATGGGCCGAGCAAATCATTAATGATAATGCGCCTTGGGGCTCAGTTTTACGGTGCTGTTAATAGTAATGAAGTTATTTCGTGCGCGCCAAAATTATTTGTGCCCACATGCACAAATCACCATTAATAAGCGACGCCCTCGATTGAACCATAAATCTACGAAAGCAAAACAAAAAAAAAAACGAATGGAATGAAGAAAGAAAAACAAAAGGAATCATGATAATCATCGTCGTGTTTGACTTTTGTTTCGGGAATTGGCCGAGGGTTTTGGTGCATTGCCAATTCTGTTCAGTCTTCTGCGATATATCCGTCGTTGGAGGGATTTCTATTTTATTTCTGGTGTGGTGGCGCTGGTGAATATGTAAATGACCCCATTGTGAGAACATATTTTCAAAACCCATGGGTTGGAGAGAATGAAACGACGAAAAAAGAGAGTGGGTGAAAGAATTATTGGAATTGGACGCGTGAAGAATTAAAATTAGGTTGGTTAATTTTTTTTTTTTTTAGAGGAAGCGCCCTCTTTGGTTTGTGCTATTCACATGTTTAATTTTACTTGATTGCTGGGTAGTTGCTGACGACGCTTCGATTGCTGGCCTTGCCGTGCATACAGATTGCCCGTTTACTATAATATCCTGCACACAAATTTCAACAGCGCCGCCATTTTATCTTATATTATATTCATTATCAGTGTACGACGACGCGTTTAACCCTTTTAACCAACTAGAAGTCCGTAATATGAAACTGAGTGATGACCAAATCTCAGTTTGGTTTCCTGTGATGTAACAGCAAGCAAAGATTCAAACCGGAAGTCGTCATTTTTCAAGTCAACGGCTAAGATTAAACTTGTTAATTAAAAATTCATATAAAATATTTGCAGAATATACAAAGAAAAAAAGGGTAAAAATGTGATGTGAAGTCAGAAATGACTGGAAATAAGTATACTTAAAAGCATGAAACGTCCAAGTTGTTAATCGCGCACGAAGGACATGTTGCTACGCAATCCTGTAAGGACGTAACGAGCGAGGACCGTGAACATGGAAGCCATCGTTATGTGATCTCAACGATCGGGACCCGGGCGAAAATTCGGGAGCTCCTGCAGACTAGAAAGGACTAAATCTAAATAGTTCCCGACAGATATTAGTGCTGACTCCTCGCGCGCGTACTACTACTCCTCCATCGACTTAACCCAATCAAATTGAAATTTGTTTTATTTCCTTCCTTCCTTCCAGAGGGTTCTTCCCCCACCCACACCATTGACATCTAACGGGGTAAACGGTTCAGGATGGAGGACGAAGGACATAAATATACCGCATATTAGCGTATGGCTCAGTGGCGCGCTCTGTAACGACGTGTGCCACTCCGTTGATAACACCCGAATATCTTAATTATCTTCAACTTTACGTACTCCCCACCAAATTCGATGTGGAATCAAACTGATTATGACGTAAATTTCTAACTCGAAATTACTGACTTTGAATGAGGATGACAAAATGCTCTCCATGAAGTGAATTGAAATGAATGAAACATTGGCAATTTATTGACGCAGTGGTTTTTATTCACTCCACCCCCAACCACTAACATGGTTTCAGGGAGGTTATATATCGTTGTTGGGGAGGGCTTAATTGAGACGTAATTAAACGCGAAGTGTCGTTCCATTCGTTTGTCAAGCGCGACCCTGACATGATTTACGAACCAACAAGAAATTTAACAAATCTCTCAACAAATATAATTAAATCTTTTCGTAGAAAAAACCGGTCATAACAAAGGTGGATGATGTTTATTCACTTGTAACAAATTGCTGTCCGAAAAATGTGAGTTTTCAGGGAAAATGGCCCGCAGTCTCATTTCCACGTTGGAAAATCTGTTAAAAACCGTTTGTACCCACTCCATCCGCCATTATACAACACGGATAACATGGTGTCGGTATAAATTTGAAAATGTTTAGAGCCCCTATCATCAAATTATAAAGCCATACGATTCGAATATCCTTTACGGCGAATTGTTACGTCCAGTAAATGGAGCAATTAACATTTTGATGTCGTACACATTTCATAACATCAATAAAAACGGCAATAATTAAGTGCGCGCTGACAGCTGCCCGAATGTACGCGAATATTTATTGTCGCGTTGGAAACACATAACATTTCGCAATTTAATAAAATATCGAACGTGTTGGCGCCATGTTTGCTTTTATTTGTTTATCGATTTCGCATTTTGGCATTTTTCCGCTGACCCAGTGTATCAATTTGTAATCATTACGCGAACCCTGTGACAATGGTTAACATTGCATTTGACTAATTGGAAATTTATAAGCGTAGAGGTTCCCAGTCATTAAATTGCATCGCAATTTCGTCGTTCGTTTTCGCGACGCGCGCAGAAAATGCATGCCACTATATTGCGCACCAAAGCATGAAGCAATTAAAACGACTCGATTTATCTGAGCAATTATACTCGTAACGCAATATACTGTGGTGATACAATGTACGAGCTTGAAACGAAGCAAAACAACGAGGACATTCATATATGAGACACAAATGGAGGGGATAGAGAGGCTACTTTGTAGATATCAGCGAAGATAAATTTTCGGGATGATAATTTTAATTCGGTATGTTCACACGAAATGGCAATTTGTTTCTGGATGCACGCGCACGAGACAACACGAAAATTATGGATTATTTATCGGCATAATCCGTTTGCAAATTTCTTTANTGTTGAATTTCAATTTTTTAAACACTCGAAAAAATGTGTATATGGAGGGCAATAAAAGTAAACGCTTTTTTTAATTAGAACAAGTGGAAGGCCATTTACCAAAGAGATAGAGACTATATACAACCGTCCGGTAGCACTCGACGCCGCAACCCGTCCAACTTTTTAATTAGCTTCAAATGCAAATAACCCCCGAGAGTCGTCGAGCAAGGAAGGACCGACGAAGAATGCAAAACTTTCAATTGAGTAATGACAGCACTGATGTAATCTAGAAGTGCTGGTGGAATCATCCACCCGCACAAACGCCATGTTGAAAATAAAAACTGAGGAGACAAATCGAAAAAACCCAGGGAAATTTTGCAACAATAAAAAAATGAAATGGTTCTAATTACTGGAAATATGTTGACCGTAAAAAAATAAAACTGGGAAGTTTTCTGTCACTAAAAAAATCATGACCATAATTAAAATCTAAAAAGGAGAAACGTCCCGTGCGAATTAAATGAATGTAAAAGACACGCATCGTACATTTTAATTTTAATTTCCTGTAATTATTCCCGAGTTGCAGACATTGAGAAGATCCTTGCACGGCCTGATGCTTATCCGTGGGTCATTCAGACTCCTTGCAGAAAAAGAAGTAAAAATGGCGATGGTAGTGGTACATTTTCGCATTTGTTGGGTGTTATTGCAGATTCTTCGTTGGCAGCTTTCGTCGATACGCAAACGAATATATTTTTTGCGCGAGTTGTACATTATTCATGACGCGACTCATTGTCGTGCAATATTTATCCCGAAATCGGAAACCATTTACCGGATACAATAAACCGACGCGAGTTATTGCGTTTTTGACGTACACGATGTGTGGGTGGGGGTATTAGCATCACGAAAAGGAATCGAATCAGCGAAAAGTGAATTGAATACCGGAGCTTTCGTGGAGTGGTGCTCTGCGCAAGATTCAGAATACAGATACAACTCCAGAAGGACGACGCTTATTGCGTCGGCAACGTGCGTTTTGTTATTTTGTTTACCGTGTAAATAACACGGTGCGATGCGCAGTGATGAATCAGTGAAGGTAACGACATCACGTCTTGAATGCTCTCTGCAGGACGAATGGTGCGCAGTCCTTGGAAGTTTTAATAAAAAATTCGTGCAGAAATGAAAATGGGACTCAACGCAGTTCATCAAAGTTAACGGACTTGACGCTGATTTCTCTCTCGCTCGTTGGATGTTTGAGTTCGTGGATGTGTGGTTTGTCCATTCATGTGCGGATAATTTGATGAATCGGGGGGGAAAATTGATCGAACTAAATTTAGCAACACACTCGAAAATATCGGCGCAAGAGTGTAGCCGAGTGGAGTGGAGCAACATTCAACCGTGTGAGCCGCACTCCTTTTTGGCTGGAGAATTCTGGCGATACGAGGGGATATGGAAAAAATGCGTTCGAGTGAAACACATTTTTTCGCCAAACCGATGTAAATAAACCCACATCGTGGATTTTTCTAGGTGCGGCCAAATTCGACAAGAGGGAATGAAATCAGTCATTCGTTACATTCGTTGCTCTGCATTCTGGAAATAATTATCCTATTTCTACAACTATTGAAGACAAACAAAATCACTATAACTTTTTAATTTTTTCCAGAAATTTAGTTCATCAATTTGTTTTTAATGCCAGTTGCATCAAGTTCCAAAGTAATTCTGAATTCTGGCATTCGAAGAAATTCTTTTTCCCGAAGAAAGCTCGCTAACATTGCCCCTTAGGTGATCGATCGATGTTAATTAGTGAATAATTAATGGAAACCTTTACTTAGCGTAAATAGTCCATGATTCCAACTCATCAGTTATTCAATCATTCGTAGTGTTTTGTTTTTCATTAATATCCTGCTGCAGTATTAATGGCCATTCAGCCGGAATATCAATAAGTAATGATAATTAGTATTCGAACGACATTATCCTGGGTAAAATTGATCTATGATTAAAATGACGCGCTGATCGATAATGCTTAAACTCAATGCTAATTAAATCAATACGCGAATTGCACGTGAACTATTTACGCGAATAAGCTCGATGGGGTAAATAATTATTCCGCAGAAATGAATTTATCAGATGAATTATAATAATCATCAGAGAATTGAGAAGTCAGACTGAAATGTAGGATTTAATTCGGGGAATCCCCGATTTCATGAAATTTAAAGTGTGTTGACAAAATAACAAATTGACCTCCTCATCAAGACACCAAACAACAAAAGTATACAAAAGTTTGAGTGTTGTCGCAGGAAGGTAAATGCCATCAACACCACCGAGTTATAATTAAATGCAAATAATTACACAACATCGTAAGCGTATCATCAATTAATTATTATTTTCATTGAAGCGAGCGGCCAGCAAGCAAGCAAGTTTCCAACTCTTCCTCGGATGGCTTCTGCCCTTCGCGTATACAAGACCGGAAATCAATAGACCGGTGGCGGCGGTCGGAAATGGAATGGAGACGGGCGAGTGTCAGAAGCAGCAGGAGCAATGCCAAAATTCGGCCTTAACGAACGAAACTTCCTACCATTCAATATCTGACTGTTTAAAGGCTTTAAGTGTCTGCTGGTGCAGCATCAATGCTTGCTCATTCCGCACCGTACGGCTTTGTTCCGCGCCATTGTTTGTGTGCGGCGGTATCAGCCGCCCCCTGCGAAATATGCCCTCGAAGTTCAACTAGTCCTGAACTGTATGAAAACTGCTCAATTCGTCGGTATGGCCATCGACGATCACGTATGCCTTGCAGAACCCTGTGTAGCGCACCGAGTCGGAGGTGGAAATTTATCGCGTTAAATGCCGAAAGTTGTAAAATGAAATAAATTTCACGCCAAATACTGTTCGACTTCGTTTTCGACGGACGTGCAGAAAGTACCGCCATGAAGATTGAATGGTGGGGGGGGAAGGACCAAGGGCCAAATTCGCAACGCATCAATTTTTACTCGAAAGGATTCGTGGGTATTCACGGCCGTAAACACGCACTTTCTCGGATTTAATGAAGCGAGTTATCGACGTACGTGCACGCACCAGGTACAACCGACGCTTTTTGGGGGGCAATTTCCCTGACGACTGACGGGGGGCTGCCATGGAAATGCTCCAAGAAGTGGATGGAGTGTTGTTGGGGATTTATCCGTACGGAAAAAATGGACTGCATTAGGCGGATTAATTCGATTCGCGAATTCAAGATCCAACAACAACGCGCTGAAGCTGTGGATGGGGGGGGAAGGAAGTGTCCTAATATGGCGCGAGGTTGCGTGTAATTTATGAAAAGCGACATTGCTGCCATATTTTTGCGTTGTGTACAATGTAGACAACGCCAATGGCGGTCTGGATGAAGCGACCAAGGAGCGAAAGAGCAAAGCAAACACTGGCTGCGTACACTTCACAGGCGAAATGCCTTCCTTTTGGAACGAGCATGCGGAAGGCTGTAAATTTCGGACTATAATACCACACGCGGAGGAGCCCAAGAAGGCCGAGGACAAGAACGAAAAGGGACCACAAGCCAGGGGGCGGCCAACAATGTCCCCATGAGCACGTTATAGTTTATAATATACGACCTTTATTAAAACTATTATTTGTCGTATAATTCATATTTGAAGCGTGTGCTGAAACGCTTCAAAATTGTCTGGTGTTTACGCACGACGGGCCCAAAGGTTTTAGGCCCATGTTTTGAATCTAATAGCTGAAGGTTTCACATTGCAGAAATGTTTTCCTGAATTTTAAACTCAAAAGAACGAAAATACGATAACAATAATAAACCTATGTTTCTATAGCTTGTCGAATTTGTTAATCCAAAAAGATCAAAGTTCCTAAAATACCAATACTTTGATGTAGCTCTGGTGAATTTCCGATTCGTATTTATAATTTTCTTAACCGTAATTTTTTAACGAATAAACGATTACAACCCAAATATTTATCCACAATTGTGTACTCTTACCGACATGTAACCACAACAAACAGCGGATTGAAACGTTCCTCGAGAGGCGTAGTAATGGAATATTTGCACTCACCTGAAACAAACAAAAAAACAATTAATAATTCATCGTAATATCGACGGAAATTATAATTACAACAATGCTGGTCGAACACCGAAGCGTATTTTTCCCGGCCAGATAGAATTAATTAATCGAATCGAACAAAACGCGTGCGGAATTTTAACATTGCATTAAAAATTCATGCGGCAATTTGCGCACGAGACCCCAAAAATATATTTACACTATATCCGACGCCGAAACTCGATTCGGAATATAAACGCAGAATGAAATGTTTATCGCTCCAACGAACAAATTCGCGGAAAGTGCACGCTAATGAAATTTTCAAATGCGCCCCAAATTGAAACATCAACTTCGAACACACGGTCTCGAACAATATTTGCACCCCCCACCATGGTAGCAGAAAACACAAGGTCTAGCAAACGTCAGAGTAAGTAGTGTGTGCAAAACCGAAATTTTGCTGAAGCGGCTAATTATCGAATGCACATAAATCATTATCAGCGTTTGCCTTGAACGTCCAGTCGCTCCACTCGCCGAAGATTTATTGATTATGATCGCTGGGATATCGCCCACCCACGAAGAGGTCATGTTTCGCATTCATTGATATGTGCAAAATAATTTGCACCAAGCAAAAAACAGAAGAACAATTAGCAAAAAACGCTGCGAGTCTTATCATTAATCTGTTACGTGTCAATCCACAAAAAGAAGATTAATTTATTTTTTTATATTTGATTTAATATTGGGATTTCGCTAAATATAAATAATCGCGAAAATATGAGACGAAGCAAACAATTGAGTATTTTGCATGTTCTGGATGTAGGATGATATGTTGCAAGTTGCAAGTTTCGTAGTTATTCGCAATTTTTCATGGTAAACATGCCGAATGCATGCTCGGTGCGTGCTGCACATTTATTTTCTTCGTTCCCGACCGAATAAATGCATTGCAACTTCGTTGTAACCTGCAACGTATTAATCTGCAGGCATTGCCAGATATTAAATGTTGTATGTACATTGTTGCTGGCGCAAAATATCAATTTCAGGCTGCATTTTGTTTCCGAAACAACAAACTTGCAAATTCTTTCCTGTCAAAATTTCATTGCATAAAATACTGTACGAGATCGTTAACAATTTGTAAGGACAATTGTTTGAAGATTTAAACCCTGAAGTACGAGAATGGTGGAGGGGGGGTAAACAACTCGTGCGAAACAAATGCGCGAAGTGTGTCGCGCCATCGACTATTAGTTAAGTAGCAAAGACCTATTAAAGTACAAGCATTTAAATTGCCATCTCTGAGAGCGTATGCGTTGTGCACTACATACTCGTTCACGCGCACTACCAACTAACAAGTACGCGACTTGGTATTGAGCGCAAGAAAGCTTTCTTTACGACCGGCAACGAGTAATAACGACACAATTAGATAGTCTATTTGCAAAACAGTTTCTTCCACTCGCTTGTTATACACGCGCTGAAGTCTCAGTGTGCGCGAAGCTCCCCCGAGGGGGGCGACTGAGACAAGAACGACGAGAGGGAACAAGACTGGCGCAAATTAACTTCGCGAATGTCCTCTCGCTATGCATCAGTGGGACGCGACTGCAACAGCAAAGTTTTAATATTTCATACTTGTCTTGCTAGTTAGTAGTAGCGTAGGTCGGTGACACCAGTGTCACGAATGCCAAAAGTCGTTTATAATTCGATCCTTGGTGTGTTTGTTTTGTCCAGGGACAACAATATCAGAAATATTTGTGCTTTTTTGCAAAAAATGAAACTTCAAATGGCTATAACTTTTGTTCTAGTGAAGCTAGGAGGTCAAAAAAAATTTTTTTGGGTTCCTTGTGAAAAATACCAACTTTCTAGAGCATTGAGAACTTAATCGGAGACAAAAAAATTTTTCGCAAAAAGTGCAAAGGGGGAGCTTTTTTGCAAAAAACTTTAAATGGCTATAACTTTTGTTCTAGTGAAGCTAGGAAGCCAAGAAAATATTTTTTGAGTTCCTCGTGAAAAATACTATCTTTCTAGACCTTAATCTGAGCCAAAAAATTTTGTCGCAAATTTAAAATTAAGATAAAAATGTCTAAATTGGCTATAATTCAAGATCTACTTTACTGACAGTCTATAAAATAAGAGGTCAATACCTAAAAGGAATCGAATTTTATTAAATATAACAATTGATAACAGATTGATGCAAAATTTTCAATTTCGCACGAATTATATCTCCAATTCCGCCCCTTCAAATATTTTCCCTCAATAAAACAACACAAAAGACAAGAATGGGCAGGGAAAGGTCCCTGATCGGCCTGAAATGGAAAACGCACACTCGTCAATTCAGAGTGAACGTAATTAATTTCAAAAATAATTTCATTTCGACTTCATTTCAGTCAGACTTCAATATAATTTAAAGGTCGGCTGACACACATAAAACGCATAGAATACGAAATGTCATTCAATTTTATATTCCCCCTCCCGCGCTTTGTACGACTGGCTTGGTTTTATACATTCAATTATTCCCGTATTTGTGACACAAATATTACATGGAAGAAAAGCTCAAAAACAAAATGTCATCAACGTCATTAAGTAATGCAATTAAATACGTACGCGCCGAGCTTGAAATTACCAAATGAAATGGACATATTAAAAACGAACACCTGTTCAAATTACTATATTCATAAGCGTCATTGAACTATGGGGACTATTAGTAAGTGGGTCGGGATGTGCAAAAGGATGAAGTTGAAAAGACTGAATGGAAATTGAAATGCGAAAGCTTCGTGGAAAAGAAGAGCGCGGAGAAAAAAATCATTTCCTGACATTTGAGTCCCGGGCTGAGTATCGATCCAATTAAAAACCGTAACTTATTCACTTCGCAATTAATTTCTCAAATAATTCCCCGCTCGAGGAGTTCACCTCTTTCGATGTCGTCGACACCAATCGCGGTTGAAGGTGACGGGCTTCCGGATTTTCCCTCAAGAGGTCACCAAAAAATATTAATTTTATAGAAATTAATTTTTTCATCAACTTTGTGACATTTTCTTTGTTTGATCTTTTGATGGTGACTCGAGAAGTAATGAGATCTTATTGAAATGCATTCCAGCAAAAATTCAACCACACAAAGCACTCATGTACTGAAAATGCATAATGCCCAATGAGTGCACTGGGAAAACCCACTCGCAAAGAAGAGATGATGGAAATGCGCATTCCAGAAGAATCCCGCAGGTAAACGCATTGTGCACTTTGAAACACGTTCTCCAACGATCATTACCTCATCGAAAATAAAATAAACAGAATAGCTCAAACCCTTCGAGTTCTAGCTCCTTCAGGGTTTCATTTTATTGAACATCAAACGAGTTTTATTACAACCAGCCAGATTTTCGCGGGATAACAACTCCATAAAAAGGCTTTTAATTAATTGGAAAAAGTATTCAATGAATCAATCGCATTTAATTAGCAGGTGGATTCCATAGAGAAATGATCAAATTGTTTTTCCATCCAATTCCCAGCCGAAGATCAGGGGGGTATTTTGTAATTTGGTAAATTTTACGCTTCGAAGGCGCAATTTTTGCGGCAAGAATGGTTTCGGTATCCATCTCATACATTCGTGTGTAATTTTCGACGAGTTTTTATTTTCCGATCGTGGGTGTATGGGACTACAAGTGCAGTCGAAATTCGACGATGGTCTAATTAAAAGCATGCGCACCCACCAAATCACTCACGAATTTCACCTGGACGAGCGCACTCGAAAATTAAAAAGCGCTTGTTGTGTGTACGAATTAATTGAGTTTTCAATATTTACGCGGCGTCGCCCTCGAGCACGGAAAACCACGCGTTTTTCGCCACTCATCATATCGAGAGAGAAAAGCGAGATGCGAGAAAAACTGGCCCCAAATGGTTCACTGGACGATTATGTGGTTGGGCAGATGAGAGCGGCGAGTGAAGCGCAATGGAAACGTAACCGAAATCAAAGTTGGCGTTGTGTGAATTTGTTTGTGATTAGTTACGCCCCTGGTGGAATTTCGTATAGTACTAATTAATCTCATAGATTACAAGATAAATCCGAGTTTTTCTTCAAGCAAAAATTAAGTATTACATAAGATGTAGATTAGTTGAACATACTAAGAACAGACTGTATATTGGCATATACTAATTCAGCGAGGAGTGAACGAGGAAAGTGAAGATAGCTTCCTAGAATTAAATAGAAGCACGTCAGATCGCATAAAATGGCGATAATGTCTGGAAAGCATTTCATCGACAAGAGTCCGGATACAGCAACAACACTCGCCTATCTCTTCTCTATAAATAAATTTATACCACCCCATAAACACACATTTTCTTGTAACACCACTCTTGCTGCCGACATTTCGCTGACTTGACGCGACGTTATAATTTAAGACCGACACATTGGATGCTTTAATTTGTTTTATGCCGCATTTGCATTTTTATTTACGCAATTTTTATCAAGTGTTAGATGTCAAGTGCGCCCGACGAGCGACCGCAGCATCCACCCCCTCGAAACATTTAATTTCGCTAAAAGCAATGCTTGTGTGTTGGTCCAAACCGGCATGCAAATATCCCGACTCTCGTGCAGAATGCGCCTTAAATATTTAAACGCAAACGATTCGCCTCGATAAAAGAATATTTCCCCTCGGAATTAGATTACATTTAGCGGTCGTTGTTTTTTCTCGCTGTTAGCATTTTCGGCCATTCTTCGACGAAACGAAGCAACAAGCATAAGCCACCTCAAGCATGACCACCCCCCGCCCATTGTGTCCTCATAACAACCCACTTTACTCTATTCGCGCAATATTTTTCTTCGCGACTGCGAATTCGATACCAAGGACGATCTTATAATTTTCTTGTTTTCTTCAAGCGCATTAGAGATCCTTTTCAGTACGTTCTTCCGGCAAGATGGCGCAAGCGAAGTGAGTATTGTTGCGTATTTGTCTGGTCGTTTTCAGCTCAGGAAGGTTTTTGTGTGGACGGTTACAAATATTTACTTACGGACTTCAAAGTTCATCCTCATGTTGATTTAAGAAGTTATTCTTCAACGCATGCGCAAGTTAAATTAAATGAAATGGAGAAATATTTTGGAAAGTTGACCTACTTTCGAATACCAGGTACGAAGAACGAGAGAACTAATGACATTCGTAATTGATTCATCAACGGATGAAATAGTGGCTCGTGGAAAAGCTACTACGTTGGATCTTCTGAGATCCCGAAGATGATGAATATACATGACAATGTAATTTAGCGCCTTGCCATAAGTACTAGATTAAAACTTTAACACTCGAGGCGTTTCAATTGGCCTGGTTGGCATACAATGAAAGGATTTGCGCCTTGGTAATTAATAAGACGTCGCCCCCGCTCGACGAGCACTGGCGCCATCATCGATTACGTCAACATGACTATTTTAAAAGTTGAGATTTCTATTGTTAGAACTCCTCGGTGGTAATAATTTAACTAGTTGCAGTTTCGGGTGCATTGCATACGAAACCAGTGGTTTTGCATATTCTGCCTCGTTGGACCTCAACATATCCGAACGTAGAGTAGAGCGTCGAAAATGTGGGATTTTCGTAGCCGAAGCACATTTTCTTAGAGAGATATACGAGTAGTCATGAAATATTCATTCGGGCAAGACGACATAGCGGCAGTATTAAATTTGGGTGGCATCTCACCCCCGCACCAGAGCGGCCCAAATCGGTGTGGGCAACGATTTCGGGTGTCGCCAAAACAAGAACGAAAAAGACCGACGAAAGCCACATTGTCAATGGCGTCTTTTTGTCCATTTGAACGCAGGACAGCAAACCAACACACATCAATATTAGGTGAATCCTCGAGGAGTGGCTCCACGTTTCGGATTTGTTCGATTTTCAAAAATTCCGCATTGCTAACAGTTCACTTGAGTTCAAGCCTCGAATCCAGGCGTGAAGCTTGTGGTCGTCTATCTATTCTTCGATCGACCATCCCACACAACCTCCTCCAACATCACCGCCACCGCCGCCACCAGCAGAGCTGAACGAGCGCATTTTTCAGCTGCCACCAGGGCGCGTGTTTTTCCAACCTTCGTGTTGTTGTTGTTTTTCGTGGGGAGTCGTGTTCCACCGCACGAAATTAATAACAACCTCCAATAGCAATCAGCTTGAATGAATTTAAATACGCGTCATTATAGGAAAAGCCGATCATTCAAATAAATCTTTTCATTTCTTTCATTTCGACAACTGCGCAATTTTATTTTATGTTATATGGCTTTATAACTTGAAAAATCGGCATCAACAAGTCATGTCGTTCGTTCATTAACATGTTTGCATGTTCCTCGGGGAGAAAAAGGAAGCGCTCCAACATATTTATTGCGCTTATTTTGTGGCCAACATGAACGCTGGTTCTCCGCGCTCGGTTTTTAATTGATATTTCCGGCTAAATGTCAACAAACTAAATCACGCAAGGACGCACGCAAATGCAGCAGGGAATTTCACTCGAAGTCGATGTTGACATTTTCTATCGAATCAACATGTATTAGTAATTAGTTGCCTTCCACACTCTGTCTACTCTATGTGATAAACACCTCGAGATGACGGATTATTGATTGGAGACCAAAAAATCGATGATAAAATCAATAATAGCCAAATTGCGTTTGATATATGATATTTGTACCCTTTGGGGTTTTGATTTCCGACTTGGGAGGGAATAATCATAAAGTGCGTTGCCGGTGGCGCCACCGTCGGCGTTGAGATTGCAATTATACTGCAATTGTAAATTGCACCAGCTCGAATAAGTTAGCGGGAATAATCTGGCGTGGAAAATGTAAAGTGGTTTTGTTGCTATGGTTCGCTATGCTAAGCAATTTCAACTTTTGGCAAGGCAACTCAAAGTTAACGAATGCGTTTTACGACTTGAATTTCGACGAATTCATCAAATTTATAGAGCTTCCACATTCGTCCTATACCTTTTACTTGTTTTTACACACTTGAAATTTCTTGGGAAGATAAAGTGGAACATTTCCTTAGACAAAAAGTCGATTTAATCGTGCAAATACTATTATCAAGTCAGATCGATAAAGCTAATAAACTATTCTCTTTGAGCATGCAACATACAAGAAACAACGTTTTGATTTATAAACCTGAACTTTTTATGACGTGCCATTTAAAGATCTAAATAAAGGAGCAAATGTAGAAAAAAAGTTGATGACTTCTGATTTAGGTTTTCGTGGATTTTCATGGAATTTCGCGAATTTGAATATAATTCAAAGCCCTCGTTGTTTCTGGCAAGCAACCAGCCTCACATTTTCGCAACGTTGCCGACTTGTTGTGGCAAAACTAACAGAATTTAATCCGGATGGATTAGAGTTGTCTGAAATCCGCATATATGCACGCGACTAGAAACGTACATCCCATTCGCGATTACAAAAATCTACGCAAATACCATTGTCACGTTATATAATAACGAATGTAAATCTGCAGCGAGTGCAGACGCAAAAGAAAGTGCGCAAATCCCCGACATGGTGCAAAAACCATATTTTTCTTTACATCAGAAAGTCTGTAGAAAACATCTGAAATCATGGCAATATCGCAACTGGATGCTCATGCAACACCGCTTTTCGACAACATTGGCAACCTTGCTTAAGGCAAGCAAATACAAACAAAATTAAGTCTATATTATGCGCAAACAATTCAATAACGAAAACTTGCCAGGCACGAATTACAAACTGCTAGGTACGTATGCATAATAAAGCGGCTTTTTAGTGCGTACAAGTGTATAGTTATCAAACACTATTTAGCACCTTGCAGTGGCGGTAATAATTGGGGTCGAAAAGTTAGACCCAGCAAACCAACGAGGAGTCAGCCGTTGCGGCCGACAAACTTCCAAGTAAACACGATAAACACGCGTAATAATAGTCGTTCGGCTACGAACTCGACAATTCCACCCGTGGACTTTCTTCAAAGTCAGCCACCAATTTATTTATTCAACCGCCCACTCGATTCTCATCCGGGAGCCAACGTATTTGTACATTTCCAACTGATATCTGTAATAATATTGTACCATCCGGGCTTTCATTAATATCCCAAATATAATGCAAGCAATATTGAATTGGCATAGATACGCGAATGCGGGAAGAGGGGGGGAAACCGGAAGAATATACGCGTGCCAATGCCACATTGCCTTCGATTTCGCACAACGAGATTCAATTGTTCGATGTGTGCACGCTCGTCTAATAATTATTTCCTCGCTGGATGGCGGCACAAATCATACAAAGAGATCCACAACTTCCATTTAGGCCATCTTCTCGAAATAGATGGAATTAAGGGCAGACACTCTGTGCACTCAGAATAAATGGATAACTAAAAAGAGAATCACGATTTCGTATGGAAACTGTTGTGACGCACGCGAGAGTATCTCATATTTCAGCTCCACACGCACGCACCCTTAATTTGCATAACAAGTGTGTGGGATAACCACAATAAAGACAAATTTAAATTAAGCGCCTTTCTCGCAATTAGAGCTCAGCTATGAATGGAGCGAAAGAAAAACTTGTAAAATGTTAATCATTTTAATTGTTGCAATTAATGTGGTAACATATTTCACGTAAATATGTCAGGCGTATTTTTCGATATTCACATATCAATAACGCAGTTACATTTTGAATTTTAAACGAATTACTGAAAGTGTACAAACAAAACATTCGAATGTTTTCGCAATCCAATAATATTTAATTCAATTTTCCCGGTGCAATTTGTAGTCAAATCCAACAAAACTGCATTTTACGAACGCTGAATTTCGCTATAAATATTCGTGGAAAAATAAAATTTTCATGGAGGAAAATTACAATTCAGCTTTCGACGATTATGCACAAACTTTGTCGCGTCTCGTGTATTCTGCAGGGCTCGTTAAAAGAGGGCAGTCATAATCATTTAATTCCGAATGCGCTGCAAGCGTTACAATGTTCAATTTGATTATTAACACATAATTGCGGATGCTTTTAGCGCCAAACCGAAGGCATTGCACGGAAACACCGCTCACATACGCCCACCAAACCCGCCATGTCTATCGTAATAATTTCACCATTTTCACCTTACGACCTCATAGCGATTACAGCACAAGAAAATCCGGGGAAAAAAACGAGGAATAAAGACACGAAGACATCGCCCCCAATTTCAGTACTGCCGCAGGCCACAAAGAGTTTTATTCAGAGAAACCTTCACGCTAAATAGAAACGGAACTGATCATAGATTTTGAAGCCCATTAGCAAATACGTAAATTATTTCGTGGAGGGTGATGAAGGTGTTTTTCACATGCGAGGGATGGATATCGCCATGGACATATATTACGCTGATTAATGCGCGAATTATACGATTTAATGTGCGCGAGAAAATCTGTGCGAATCAATGGGCGGCGCAAATTTATGACGATTTCCTCCTCGACGCGAATAATGAGAGTGCGAAAAAAGCATTGCGAGGGCGGGGGTGGTCGAAAATGAATCTGAAGTTGGCGGATGGTGGCATTCCATGACGAATTGGCGAACATGGAATATGCATTGACCTAAAAGCATTTTCAATGCAACTGCAAACTTTTGAATGTGCAAGGAAAGTTGGTCCAAATTTGCGACGTGTAAATTAAATTTAATATTTTAGTGGGACAATATTGGGACCGCGTAATTACTAATAAATTATGCTCACATTTTATATTCTGTAGCCCCCGTTGGCTCTCATTAAATTATTGAATTATGCTAATATCGCTAACCAAAAAGCTCGCCTGAGGAGTTGTAGTTTTAAAAGTAGGGAAAATATTTGCATAGTTTTAACTTACATGGGTTTTGCATGGGCATTTGCATATTTTTATGTGGGCTGCGTTATTAAAGTCGACTGTCAAGTTATAAGTCATTGTTGTCTGGATTTTAGGACTGAATAGATTTTGCCAAATGTTAAATGAACTAAATTTGTGCGTGGATCTAGATATCTAGATATTTAGCGACACATTGGGGAGTAATTAAGAATAATTGGAAATTAGCAGAGGAAGCGTTAATTCAATGATGTATTAATTGCCCTAAATCGTCGTATCGTGCAGATATGAAACCAGGATGACAAAAAAACCCAAAAAAACTTATCAAACACCCAACTATGGGCAAAATTTACAACGAAATTTGGGAAATATTTCTTCAGACTTTTGGATCTATCGCCAAATATAATTTTGGTATATCCCCAACGCCAAAAAGATATCCAAAATCGATTATTACACCCTGTAACTTGTATAGAGATGTTGGATATTGACACAAGAGTATTCTTGGCACGTCTGCTCTGGTTGCCTCGCAGCTTCTCGAAGCGACCATAATTCCTCAAGTCTCCCCGTATCCTTAAAATCCACTTTCAAACTTGGTCGAGTTGGCTGTTTTTATTTCGCACTTCATCCGTTCCC
>JARJDZ010003653.1:0-24128 GCA_030264555.1 Aleochara sp. GC000083
TTTTAATAATTACGATCATTATTAATTCAGTAAACAATATGACCTCGAATAATAGGAACATGTAAATTGTATAGGTAATATAGGATACATTACCAAAAGTACAAATCAATGGATAACAACGTAACCGATAATTTTTGTTCAATGAAACATGCGGCACGTGCAATCTTTAACATTTCTGCATTATGTGTCATATGCAGCAGGACTTCTTCGTTCATCGAAACCAAATTACAATAAGAAAAACAAACAACAAAAAACTAGTGTAAACTATATCATAGGAATATTATGGTTGATAGTTTATGGATGTTTATTCGCTTATACTGCATATGGAAGATCAGTATTTTTTTACAAATTTTACAACAAATCCATCATCTTCGCACATACGATGTTAGATATAGCAACCTTTGCAGCCAACACCATAGGCATAATCGCCATCAATTTCCTGCATGGAAGCGAATGGAATGACATGTTAACAATTTTGAAATCTTTGGAAACAATTTCAACTTGCGAACGAGGCAACAAACAACTGTGGAAATTTTTGTGCCTCTATGGATTTGCCTTCGTGCTCATGCTCTACAGTGCTTCGATGTGGTTCCAACTTCTACCCTGGGTTGCCTACCGATATACAGCTCTTCGTGAGCTGCAGAATTTCCAAATCTTTCACATCATTTGTCTTTTGATGTACTATCCTGATCTCATCTACTCGAGGATGCACGATTTGAATGTGCATTTGGAACGATGCATTTATGCAGATCTCCCCATTTTTATACCACATACAAGGAACCATGCTTGGAACAAGATTGGAAGAAATAGAGTCACCATAGCGATGATAACGAAAAGATATCTAGCAATCAAGCATTGTGTTGATTTGTACAATAAGATTTTTGGGATGATACTCATTGTTTGCTCGGCATTTGTAATTACGGTCATTTTGGCAGTAATTAATAATGCTGTCATCTATATCCGAGAATTAAACGCGGCGAGCATACCTGAATTCCAAAGGCCAATGAACATGCAAATGATTATCACATGTGCTGGTTTAGTCGTCTACTATTTGGTATGTTTCTTGGAGGTTATAATCAATTTGTGGAGGGATTTTGAGTGGTAATGAGTGTGTTTCAGATTCTGGGTCATGTGTTGTTGTCTGCATGTAATCGTGCAATTGCAGAGGTGCAAAAGGTTCCGAGGATCTGTTACAAACTCATTAATCGGATTGGTACATCGCATGTTCATCTGAAGAAGGATTTGGAGCGATATGCAAGTATGGTCGAAAAAATGACACCGACATTTTCTGCTTGTGGATTCTTTGATATCAACTGTTCGATAGCATTTCCGCTGTTGGGTTCGGTATTTTCCTATTTGTTGGTACTTATGTCATTTCAGTGATTGATGATTGAATAAAATATATAATTTTCTTGTTTTTATGTCTATAACTCATCAATTTACAAATGAAACTTTAGATTCTTTAATCCTTTCATGCCTTCAGTTCTTTCTTGTAACTACATCATGTGTCCAGGAAATCACCAGAATATATTAAAATAATAATAAATAAAACCAGGTTTGCTATTTTAGGCACCCCATTTTGCAAGTTTGAGTAGTTCTGAATCCGGTATACTTTCGGGACCATAACCAATGTTATTTTTCGTTAAAATATCATCTAAATTGGTCCATTAGTTTCGGAGATATGCGAATTAATTAATTTACTAATATTTATAATTCCAAAATTGTTGCAACGACACAAAAAGAAAAGAAAACAAAAAACATCAATAACAATTTTATGTAATAATATTGAAATTCCAGAATTTCATCGTTTAATTTCATTGAATGAATATAAAAAATTGATACATGTTTCTATTAATTTCTATCATCATTAATTCATTAAACAACATAATCTCAAATAATAGAACATGTAAATTGTTGGTCAATTATAGGATTCATTAGGAAATGTACAAATCAATGGATGACAAAGTAACCAATAATTTTCTGTTGAACTGGGAACATGTTGCACATACAATCTTTAACATTTCTGCATTATGTGTCATATGCAGCAGGACTTCTTCACTTATCTAAACCAAATTTGAACCAGAAAGACAAACAACGAAAAATAAGTGCAAATTACATCATAGGATCATTGTGGTTGATAATTTATGGATGTCATTTCGTTTATACCTTATATGGAAGATTAGTTATATTCTTTGAATTTTACAACAAATCCATCATCTTTGCATACGTATTGTCAGATGTAGCAACCTTTTCAGCCAACATCATAGGCATAATTGCCATCAACTTCCTGCATGGAAACGAATGGAATGAAATGTTAACAATTCTGCAATCTTTGGAAGCGTTTTCAACATGCAAACGAAGCAACAAACCACTTTGGAAATTTCTGTGCATGTATGTACTTGTCTTCGTGCTTATGGTCTACAGTGCTTGGATGTGGTTGAAGATTCTCTCCTGGTTTGCATATCGTTACACTGCATTACGTGAATTGCAGAACTTCCAATTCTTCCATATCATCTGTCTGTTGATGTACTATCCCGATCTGATCTACTCGAGGATGCACGATTTGAATGTGCATTTGGAACGATGCATTTATGCAGATCTCCCCATTTTTGCACTCCATGCAAGGAACCATGCTCGGAAGAAAATTGCAAAGAAAAGAGTGAGCATAGCGATGATAATGAAGGGATATCTAGCAATCAAGCACTGTGTTGATTTGTATAATAAGATTTTTGGATTGGTACTTATTGTTTGCTCGGCATTTGTAATTACGGTCATTTTGGCAGTATTTAATAATGCTGTCATCTACATGCGAGGCCTCAGTGCTGCAAACAGACCAGAACACCGAAACCCAATCGGTATACAATTGACTCTCTCATGTGTTGGTTTAGTTATTTACTATTTGGTATGTTTCTTGGAGGTTATAATCAATTTGTGCAGGGATTTTGAGTGGTAATGAGTGTGTTTCAGATTCTGGGTCATTTATTGTTGTCTACATGTAATCGAGCAATTGGAGAGGTGCAAAAGGTTCCACGGATTTGCTACAAACTCATTGATCAGATTGGTACTTCACATGTTCATCTGAAGAAGGATTTGGAGCGATATGCAAGTATGGTCGAAAAAGTGACACCGTCATTTTCTGCTTGTGGATTCTTTGATATCAATCAGTCGTTGGCATTTCCTTTGTTGAGTTCGGTGTTATCGTATTTGTTGGTACTTATGTCATTTCAGTAATTTCTTGTTTTTATTATCATCATACTTCAATTTACCAATGTAATTTTAATTTTAATAATTATAATATTTGTGGAACTTACTGCCTTATAGGATGAATGTATTAATATTGTTAATTTCGGCCATTATTAATTCATTAACCTCACAATCAATTTGTTAAGCTAAGTACAAATAAAATGATATGTAAATTATTGGAAAATACAGGTTAGTAATTATCAAACAGATATTTATAGTTTAGAGTAGCAGAAAAATTTCAGAAAAAAAATTTTAACAATAACAACAAATAAACAAAATTGGAACTTTATGGTTAATAATTTGTGGATGTAGATTGCTTCAATTCAAAATTTACAATAAATCTATAATTTTTTCCTACGCCATCGAGTAATTGAAGAAGTGTGAAAGGTTCTGAGGATATGTTACAAATTGGATTTGATAGGATTTCGATTTTCGGAGATTTTCCACTCTTGAGTTCTTTATTTTCATATTTGTTGGTATTTATATCATTTCAGTGATTGATGGTAAAATAAAATGTGCAGTAACATGAAGTACCAAATGAAAATTTTAAATTTCCCAAGGAATTCATCTTTTCTTCTTCTTTGGTATCATTTGCAATTCATCAGGTTGAATTCAAATACAGTAAATACAATAATCACTTGATACTCCTCTTTCATAATATAAGATATTGTTGAAATAAATATCAAAAACGGAGTAAAACTGTATCAAGAATATTAACATATCTACTTCATATTAATAATACATACAATTACAAAGTGATACAAAACTGGAACTAATTGGATTCCAAAAAAACCCTAATATTACAACATATTATTATAATGAACCTCTATGAATACAAACATTATTTGTTGAAAACTCTGAGAACAAAAAAGTCATAAAGAAAATCAGTAGTTTTCCATGTGATTAGAAAATAATAAAATCTAAAATGTTGCATTTACAAGACTTGAGATTTTTGCATTATGTATCATATGGAGCAGGACTTCTTCGTTCATCTAAATCAAATTTCAACAGCAACACGAAACAACAAAAAATAACTGCAAATTACATCATTGGAACATTATGGTTGATAATTTATGTATGTATTTCTGCTTACACTGTAAAAGGCAGATCTCTTCTTTTCNCGATGCATTTATGCAGATATCCCCTCATTTACTCTGTACCCAAAGATCCGTGGTCGGAAGAAGATTTCTAAAGAAACAGTGACCATGGCAATGATAACAAAGGGTTATCTTTCAATCAAAGAATGTGTTGATTTGTATAATAAAATATTTGGAATGGTACTCATTGCTTGCTCAGCATTTGTTATAATGATCATTTTGAGTATCTTAAATACAGCCGTCATACATATTCGAGGCATCAATCCAGTCAAAATTCCAGCATTTCGAAGGCCTGTAATAATGCAGTTGATTATCTCGTGTGTTGGTCTAGTTTTCTACCATTTGGTATGTTCTTTCAATATTATAAACAATATGTGAGGTTATTCTGATGGTAATGTTTTAGTGGCTTGGTCAGTTGTTGTTATCATCATGCAATCGAGTAATAAGAGAAGTGCAAAAGGTTCCGATGATATGCTACAAACTCATTGATCAGATTGGTACATCTCAGTGAATCTGAAGAAAGATTTGGAACGATATGCCAGTTTGGCTGAAAAGTTAACACCAAGATTTTCCGCATGTGGATTTTTTGATATCGATCAATCGTTGGCATTTCCACTCTTGAGTTCGCTATTTTCGTATTTGTTGGTGCTTATGTCATTTCAGTGATTGATGATTGAATAAAATATGTATCTACTTTTTTAAGAGTATTCCTCATCATTTTACAATTGAAAATGTTACATTTATTGAGTCGTTTCATATCATCCTTTTCTAAATGCCTCAACTTTTTTGCTTGCTTGGTTGATTTTCAAATATTTAAAAACAAATGATGAGTATCACAAAATCTTATTACATGATTACATGATTCAAAGAAGTCCAATAATTCAATTTCCAAGTTTGCAACTTTCAACAATAATTTTTCATGGCATAATTGTAATGTATACAGGATAAATAAAAAATAGGTTTCGAAATGGTGGTGTTTGAAGGACAAAATACTTGAATTATTGCACACAATCAATTTGTAGCCTAATTCATTGATTTATGGAAATACCCACCACAAAGAAAATTACAAAACAAATACCAAACAACTCAATATTGATACCACCAATACATTGATACAATATTACATAAATTTATGTAAGCATTATGTTTTTGTTAATTTATACCATTATTAATTCATTAACATCATAATCGATATTATTTTGCTGCCTACAAATGAAATGGTATGTAAATTATTAGTGAATTACTAACTTTCAGAATGTTATATGATATATGAAAAACAAAGTAACCGAGAAATTTAACAAGTTTTATGTCCAATCTATTTAGAGAAGTGCAAAAATCATGTTACACTTACAATCATTAACATTCCTGCATTATGTAGCATACGGAGCAGGATTGATTCGAACACCCAAACCAGATTTTAACAATAACAACAATAATAATAGCAAACAACGAAGAACAATTGCAAGTTGCATCTTTGGAATATTTTGGCTGATAATTTATGGATGTACTTTCGCTCACATTTTGAATGGGAGAGTAGTCTATTTCAAAGTATACAACAAATCCATAATATTTGCCTATGCCATGTCAGATATTGCAACTATTTCTGTGAACACTATCAGCATAATTTCCATCAACTTCCTGCATGGACAAAAATTGAATGAGATGTTGACAATTCTGAAATCATTGGAAACATTTTCATCGCCCAGAGAACGAACCAACAAACCATATTGGAAATTTCTCTGTTTGTATAGTTTTGTCCTCGCATTCCTGATCTACTGTGTTTGTATGTGGATCAAGATTTTACCCTGGATTGCATTACGTCATGCTGCCCATCCTGCTCGTGAATTACAGGACTTTCACTTCTTCCACACCATGTGTGTTTTGATGTACTATCCGGATTTGATCTATTCGAGAATGCACGATTTGAATGTGCAATTGGAACGATGTGTTTATGCAGATATCCCCTCATTTACTCTGTATCCTAAGATCCATGGTCGAAACAGGATTGCAAAGGGAAGAGTGAGCATTGCGATGATAACGAAGGGTTATCTTGCAATCAAGGAATCTGTTGACTTGTATAATAAAATATTTGGGATGGTATTCATTGCTTGTTCCGCTTATGTAATTACGACCATTTTGGGAGTGATAAATAATGCTGTTATCTACATTCGAGGCATCAGCCCAGCGATCAAACCAGAATACCAAAGGCCCATAAGTCTGCAAATGACCATCACATTATTATGTCTGCTTGTATACTATTTGGTATGTAGCATTGATGTCATAAACATTATGTAAAGAGATTCTGACTGATAATGAATATGTTTCAGTTCCTTGGTAATTTGTTGTTGTCAGCATGTAATCGAGCAATTGCAGAGGTGCAAAAAGTTCCAAGGATATGCTACAAACTCATTGATCAAATTGGTACATCTCATGTTTATCTGAAGAAGGATTTGGAGCGATATGCAAGTTTGGCTAAAAAGGTGAATCCGTCATTTTCGGCTTGTGGATTCTTTGATATCAATCAGTCGTTGGCATTTCCTTTGTTGAGTTCTCTATTTTCGTATTTGTTGGTACTGATGTCATTTCAGTAATCCATGATAAAATAAGTGATGCAATAAAATTTGTATATCCATTTTTTAAGGTTATCATTCATTAATTTACAAATGTATTCAAAATCCCATTCTCGTTTAAAGTTCAGAATAAAAAATCCTCAAGGTACTGAACTCCTTCTTGGAAGTTGCAAAAGGTCTGAGGAGTTTTCTTTCAAAAATTCTATCTACTCCTAGGTTTCTTATCATCCTTTTTATCCTTGCATGAACCTCAGAAAGTTATCCGAACGAATCTAAAACAATGAAATAATAGATTAAATAAACATTATATTAATTAACAACACGAACATAGCTATCTTGACAAAAGAGTAATGACGAATGTTTAAAAATTGAAAAGATTACGTAATTGAATATTTCTATTATTGATGACTTCTGAATATTCTAGATGGTATTAAAAAGATTTGAGCAGCTGTGAAAGTAGACAAATAAAAATTGTAAATCCGTAATCTTAAATTATAAATTGACACGAATAATGAGAATACAAGCATTTCCTAAGGACAATACAGAAATTTTAATGGCTGCTATGGAAACGTCTGATTTAACCAAAACATTTCAAATTTCTAAGCTATAGGTTATATTTGAAAATGTTTCGAAAATCAAATTTCTAGGACATCAATAAATTTTAGGGTAAGTTTCATAAGAAATTAACATTTTCATTTTCATGAGTTTTCTAGAAAACCAATTTCATTCTAAAATATAAAGTAATTCTTAAACAAAACCAATTTAGTAAACGAAAGCATAAAGCTTGACAAATATTCATTTGATACTCATAATTATAACAAGTACTCAAATGAATTGGAAAACAATGAATGATTGATTAATGAGTATATTTATCAAATGTAGTTTAAACTACAAGAGGAATAATTTGATCAGTTCATGTCCATATATTTCACTCCAGTTTAAACTTAATTATACCATAATTTTAATCATGAACTCACTTCACTCAATGCATCAAATAATTTAATTTAAATGTTTTTTTGTTAATTTTTTTTTAAATCATACCAGCCATAAATTGTATCACATATCAGTTAGTTGATTATGCGGAAACATTGTTTGCATTTAATTCAAACCTAATAATTAAGAGCGTTAGAAATGAGTGTTGCTTTTAATTAAATTGAATTTATCACCTGACAAAGCCATTAAGTCGCGTGTATCATAAAAAATTTAATGACATTCTAGAGAAACTATATTCCAACAAAATGACACGACTTTCCTCATTATCCTGCCAAGTGTATATAGATCGCATGATAACCACTCAACATTAGACAAAAAAAACCCACATACCCCATAAATAAACAGCACTCTACTACACATACGTCAATTTCTGGGGGGCAGCTTCCTCGGAAACGGAAACGGGGCACTTGCGGGGGAGCTATAAACACATAATAGCCGCCATTAGTTGTAATATTTCATAAACGAAAACCCATCGACGTACATGATCAGTCCGCCCAATGTTCTTCCCTTATCCGGGACAGTTCTCAATTTATAGGCCTCGCGCGCGCGGCTCCAAAGTCGGCGATGAGCTCACCCTTCGCAATCGATACCATCCGAGCACCAGCGGCGTAATGCCTTACTATTATCCAACGCATCAATTATTGCCCATGCTGGGCACGCCCGTCATGCACCACCCGAGCAGGCAGTACATTTCGCAAACGACGACGATGCAAAAATCCACCAGCGACCACAACACCGCGAAGCACCACCGCCATCAGCACAAGATGCCCAAACGGGGGCTCACCAGCACGCAGGACCTCTGCTACTACAAGCTGGTGCACATCTTGGGCAAGTGCTTCGCCATCTTGCCCAACTTCAATCTGGACCGGATCGATAAGTTCGCCTCCAACTACTGCTACTCCCTCCTCGTGCTCTGCACCCTGCTCGGCATCTACACCTTCGGGACGTACGGGAAGTTCCACCACATGCGGTCCCTTCTAGCCCCGAGCGTGTTCCTCACCGAGGTCGCCTCGGATATGGCCATCATCTCGACGAACGTGGTCACAATTCTGCGCATCAATGTCAGCAAGGGGCGCTCGGTGTGCCGAATGCTGGGAAGGTTGATCACCATCGACCGGGAACTACGACACATTGACGAAAAATTGGTGGGGTATCCCTCCCGAAGGTTCATCGTCGAGCTCACCTTCATCCTGACGTTCTTCGCCATCTTTCTCATCTACAACATTTACATCTGGATGGCGTCGGTCGGCTGGACGGTGTTTCGGTTCTGGATCATGCGCGACGTGCAGAACTTCCAGGTGCTCATCACCGCAATTCTGTTGAGTAGTTATGCGACTGCGATGAAGAACCGGGTGACGATTCTGAACAAAATGTTGGTGCATCTCAATCCCCATGTGGATATCGACTCGGATTTGTTCGCCTTTAGTGTACGAACGGCGAGCACGAAGAGGACGTGCTGTCCGATTGATAACACAGTGAAGAAGCTGAGGAAGATTTTTGGGACCTTGATGCAAGCTTTGGATGACTACAATTCCATCTTCGGATGGGTGCATCTCATTCTCTACGTCAACATCGTGATCACGTTGCTGAATCCTATCAATTTGATGCTGGTTTATGGTGTGGGCGACAGGGAGTTTCCGGCTGGAAGTTTTGATATCCGTTTGGTGATTCTGTGTATAATTTGGTCAGCTCTACCAGTTGTAAATATCTCTCAATATGACAAATTTCTTCAGATATACATATGAATTGTACTTTTCAGTTGATTGCTACCTGGATATTTTCTGCATGTGATGAATGCGTGGCTGAAATTAAGAAGATCCCGAATATTTGCAATTGTTTGGTGCAGGAATTGGGGGAGGATAATCCAGCTTCCTCAGATTTGGAGAAATTTGCCCAGCAAGTAGCAAATAGTTGTCCGGAATTTACAGCTGCTGGATTTTACACTATCAATTACAATATTTACTTCTCGTTGATTGGATCTATTACTACTTATTTGATTGTTTTGATTCAATTTCGGTGAAATGTTTGCAAGTTGTAACCTCAAATTGTATTTTTGATTGGCTTTGTACTCTTTTGTACTTCTATATTCTGTTTCAAAGGACTTCTTCTTGATAAAATGTCTTTCAAATGTTGAGATTTCGAATTGTTGGTGCTGAATGTTAAATTTTCTTATTAAAGTGTTTTACAAAAGCAATCAAAATGATTACATACTTTAGGACCAAACAGGATATTTTGATTTAGCTTCACAGTTTACTTCCTGATCACATTTCTTTGATTTTTCTTCCAATTAGAAATTTCAGATTTTTTCAGATGAATAAAAAACGAAATTTGATAATAAAAGAATCAATATATTATTAACTTCTGAAATACTTTTGAAAAATTTAGTAGATGATCCTGGGACCAAGAAATAATACCAATACCAATAATACCAATTTCTACGTTTTTACAATTATTTCAGTTGTATTACATTATTTTTCTTCATTAAGCAATATTTTCAAGGATGTGTTGATTGTTTACAAGTAATCATTTAAATGAACATTAGATCCTTGACTTATTTTCGATAATGACTACAAATTCTTGATGTCACCGTTTATAAAGATGACCTTTTCCCAACCAGCAATAAAATATCCCATGTAATAGTCATAAAAACTCTTATTAGAACTGAAAAATGAGAAAAAATATTCACACCCATATCTAACCCAGAATGACTAACCCTTGAAGAAAAAACCATCGACTGAAAGAACATAAAACAAGAGAAATAAAACTAGAAATGCGAATTGAAAAATAAAATTAGTCCATGACACAATTTCCCCAATGAGTGATAACATCAAATTGCGAATATGACGAATGTCAACCCCATAATTAGACAAATTCATCATACACAGTAACTTCCGGAAATTCCTCACCCATTTTGACCCAACCACAAACTCCAACACCAAAACCAATTTGGAAGTTTTAGTAGTACCAATTAACAGTGTAATTATTATTGTTGCATTATCCAATTTAACTGTTTGTATAATTTCTTAGCACCAAAGCAATTTATTTGTTAATAAGAAACTTTATGATGTTTGCATACGAAACGCCATTGGCATAATACAATAATTGGAATGAAACGTGCCGAGCCCCACTTTTAATTAAGTCCATTAAAGCTTCCCGTTTTTTTTGTTTGGTGTTGTTGTGCCACCTTTTGCATTCATTAGAGGGCGAAGATATCAATGAAAGAGTTTGAACATAAACGTATCCCACATTGCGTACTTGTACACTGTCACCTCGACAATAAATACATAATAGATGAGTTATTAATTGATTGCTGACACTTTTAGACTTTCAGCCATCATGTTTACGCTTCTACAACTTTTATCCTCATGGACGACATCGTAATCAATCAAAAACAACCAAATCTACACGTTGGAAGATTCCGGAAGCACCCAGTGGAAGTAATTTACTAATTATGTAATACATGTAATAACGTTAATAAGGATTTAATAGGCTGGAATGTTGCAAGTCTGTGCGTGGATGCATTCAAGACTCGACACTCTTCAAATAATTACTGCGAGATTATGATCTGTTCATAAACAACAACAATTGTAAACCAGCAATAACGATGGCCAAAAAGCAGAGAAGATTGAAATCCTCGAGGCAGGATCTGTACTACTACAAACCACTGCATATCTGGGCGAAAATAGCAGGTATCTTGCCAAATTTTGACCTGGAGCGTCTGCATGCGTACAAGGGACCTTTCTGGAACAGCATCTTCGTCCTGTGCATCTTCATTTCCATGGCCCTGTTCGCCCTGTACGGGAAACTAGTGTACATGGTGAAGGTATTTCCTCCAAGTATCATTGTAACCGACATTGGAGGTGATACAGGGATGGTGTTATCAACCCTATCGTCGATTGTCAGGTTGAGTTTGATCAAGGCGAAGACGATTTGTCGTTTTCTGGAAAGCTTGAAACGAATTGATGTTGAATTACGTGCCATTGATGCGAATATTCAGTACCCCCAGAAGAAATTCATCATTGAGTTCATCATTGCCAACATCCTCTTCGTGGTGTACTTCGCCTACGATGCCTACATCTGGGTCAGTTCTGTAACGTGGAGTACCTACAAATTCTTCGTGGTGCGAGATATCCAATGTGGGCACATCATCATCGTGTCGTTGGTGATAAGGAATTACTCATTGGCGATCAGGAATCGAATGAATATTCTGAATGCATTGCTACGTCAGTTGAACCCTTTGGAGGATCCGACCATGGCTTTCGTTCTGGATTGGTCGTCGACGAGTACTTCAGAGAAGGCGATCAAGAATCGGATACTGAATGATAAAACCCACGTGCAGAATATGCGACGTATCTTCGCAAGGATCTGCAGGACCATTGAGATTTTCAATGATATTTTTGGATGGTCCTACCTTGTGATGTACATTGCAATCGTGGCATACCTTCTCACAGCGTCCAATGTGGCTCTGGTTTATGGGATTGGGAGTGAGACCATTGCGGCTGCTGGTTTTGGATGGCCTTTGATCATTTTGTGTGTTCTCTGGAATATCCTTCCGTTGGTAATACCTGCAATACCATTCTTGGTGCAAATGATTGATTGATTGTTTGGTTTCTAGTCGATTGGGTACTTCATTTTTTCGGCTGCTGAGAGATGCTTCTATGAGTTTAAGAGAACCCCAACGATTTGCTACTCGGTGATTGATCAGCTGACCACGATGGATAAGAATAATGTTTTGGTACCGGAGTTGGAAAAATTTGCTCAGCAAGTCTCCAATAGTCATCCAGAAATTACTGCTCATGGGTTCTTCACTGTCAACTATGCTATTTTCTTTGCTCTTATTGGTTCATTGAGTGGTTATATTATTGTTTTGATTCAGTTTATGTAATAGTTTAATTCAGGATTTTAAGGATACTAGTGATACTCATAGATATTCATTTATTAGTGACAAATACCAGAAGGATAGTTTAGATAGTCTTAATAGTTGTACATAAATGATAATATACACTCATAAAAATTTATCAATTTAATGATTAGTAATTGATTTCATTGATACATCCCAGATTCCCAAAAAGTTTCTTTGAAGTACATATTTTGAAAAGGAATACAAGATAAATTTGTTGTCCTTATAAAAAGGATTTAAAGTAATGCGCTTGCGCAATCAGGATCAATCAAACAGTTTGCTAACTTAACATCAACATTGATGTGAAGTTAGCAAACCAACCGAAATTAATTTTGCAATTAAATCAAAGTTTTTGCATATTTTTAAATTTCCAGCTTTTTCAGAATATTCTGCATGTATATCAAGTAATTTGTTCGATCAAAAATGCAAAATACATCAGTTCCAACTCTGATTTCAAAAACGCATTCATGCTCCATCCATATATTCTATACAAAACTCACCCCAAACCTTTAAAGCCACAAGGGATAAAATGCATCAGGAATAAACAATAATTACTGATTAATTAACGAATATCCAATTGTATCGACATTTAAATTACCTCCCATTAGATTAATTCAACTGCAAGTAATCAAAAAAGTCACCCCCAAGGAATTACCCATAATACCTTACAATTCTTGTAATTGACATGTTGAAATAAATTGTAATAAAATAGTAATGATTTATTAACCAAACATATTCGTGACTTCATTTCATTTAAGTCTGCATGCACCTTCATGCATGTTGTATCCACTTCTGTTGTTTATTCGAGATAAGAAGCTAACAAACTTACTAATTATCAAAAAGTAGCAATTTCAAGCAACCCTCAAAGATTCCACACATTTTAAAGGCTTTTAGAGAATTATGGCAAATAATAACAACATAAACATAGCAAAATCACCCCAAGATATTTTCTATTACAAACCTTTACATCTATGGGCGAATTGTTTGGGAATTTTGCCACGTTTCGACCTCAACCGTTTGCAGGATGTGAACAAACCCTATTGGAATGGCTTCCTCATGGCAACCATTTTCACCTGTATTGCCTTTTATGGTTATTACGGAAAAGCTGTGCAACTGATCAACGAATTACCTCCGAGTATATTCGTCACAGACATCGGAGGTGATACAGCTCTCTTTGTGACAACAATAACAGCGATTGTCCGATTGAGTTTGGTCAAATACATTACAATCTGCAGATTTTTGGAAAGCCTGAAGCGCATCGATCAAGAATTGCGCACTTTGAATCCAAATATTGCTTATCCTCAACGCAAATTCATCATTGAATTCGTCCTGGCTAACATTCTCTTTCTTCTTTATTGTGTCTACGATTCGTATGTTTGGTTGCATGCTGTAACGTGGGATGCCTACCGATGGTTTTTCCTGCGGGATGTCCAACTTTTCCATGTTGTGATCCTATCATTGGTGATGCGCAACTATTGCTTTGCTATACGTAACAGGATGCATATCCTCAATGATTTGTTATTGCAAATGCGCGAGACTGAAGATCCAACAATGCTTTTCGCTCTGGATCGCACAGGATCTGCAAGCAAGGCGGCCAAAGATAAAGTCTTGAACGAAGTTTGGCATGTGAATAAGATGCGACGTATCTTTGCAAGGATTTGCAGGACTATTGAGATCTTTAATGATATTTTTGGTTGGGTTTATTTGGCTATGTATGTAACAATCGTTGTTTATTTGCTAACTGCTGCAAATATTGCTCTTATCTATGGAATTGGAGGTGAAGAAATGGCGCATCCAGAATATATTGTACAAGTCATCATTTTGTGCGTTGTTTGGTCGTTGATACCATTGGTAAGATCATTATCATTATGATAGTCGATGGAAATGTGGTATAACAACCTTGATATGTTACAGTCTATTGGTTACTTTATCTTCTCGGCTGCTGAAAGATGTTTTTGGGAGTTTAAACGGACACCAACCATTTGCTACTCTGTCATTGATGAATTAACAACTTTAGATCAAAATAATATCCTTGTTCCTGAACTGGAGAAATTCGCTCAGCAAGTTTCGAATAGCCATCCGGAAATTCTTGCAGCTGGCTTCTTTATCGTTGATTACGCTATATTCTTCGCTCTTATCGGATCTTTAAGTTCTTATCTCATTGTTTTAATACAATTTATGTAGACTACATACAGTTCTAAGCACTGAATTTAGTCAAAAATTAACGCACCAAGCATTCTTATAATCGAGTATTAAATTAAAACAATACAATAATATGTAATAACAATGGAACGATTGTTTTTAATGTTAAAAAATAGAAATGTGCACTCTTCATGCAGCGTTGAACAATTTTGAGGCAGTCTTCTGGTCATTTCTTGCATTATTTTGTTATTCTATTAACAAAATACATGTATTAATGCGCTAATTACAATGTTTGCTAATTGGAATGCAATTAACAAATAAAAAATCTATTTGCAAATAGTATTGGAATATGGATCATCAATACAAATAGTAATGGAATTTTTGTATACTGCTGAACTAATAGAAACGGAATATGGGTATACAGATTACTATGTCGGTAATGTAGATACCTACAGGTTGGTAATATACAAATAGTACTGGAATGTTTGTATACTTGAGGGAATAAAGTCATTACTCCCTCCACGGTATACGGCACATACGGCATTTCCCTGAAAATAGTTCTGCGATGTGTACTCGGTCCATGGAATTTTATTCCACCGTATTTTCTACAATATATTTTAATTTATAATAGAGAAGTTTATATGAAATGGATTCCTTTTATGATGAACCGAGACGGGCGCCCAGACCAAATACGTTGAGCGCCATTCCAGAAAAGGTATGCATTTGTAATAAATATGATAACAAACCTAATTGATATTTCCAGTTGTCCACGAACTTAATGCCAGATGCTTCTATGCTTATGCAAAATAAGGGAAACATAATTCCAAAAAAGAGTGAAATGTCCTATAATGCTTGGAAATATCAATTCAGAAATGCAACAAATAAGGAGAATAATCTACCAGCTAGTCAGGCACCTATGGGAAGTATTCTGCGAAAACATGTAAGATTCCAAACACCACAGCCAGTGCATGTTGCAAATGTTAGAGCCCCCAGCACTAATCTCCAGCCAATTAGACCAGCCTTAGTGAATAGGCCAAGCAATCCAATCTTCACTACACCTCTTGCAAAGGTAACACCAACAAGATTAGAGGAAAATGATCCTAGTGCAATGCCCAGACTGGAGAGTAGAAAAATCCTGCAGGAAAAACCATTTGAAAAGATGTACATGGCAAACATTCCCAACAGAAATTTGGATCTTAGTGTAATTGAGCCACCAAGAAATACTTTTCAAAGAAGTAATTCAGCACCAGCAAATTACTATAACACAAATAATGTTCAACAAGGATTTAGTTCAGCAAATGCTAGGCAAGCAGACTCCACAGTTGGAAATGCAATAAGGCCACCAGTAGCTGAATCAACAGCCTTAGAATTGAGGAAACCTGAGCCCCAAACAAATAATGATGAGCCTACTGTAAAGGATCTATTAAAAATCATACAACAACAAAATGAACAACTCATTCAACTACAGCAACAAGTTTCAACACTACTCAGGGAAAGAAGTGAGCAGCCACAAATTACTGCACCTCCAAGACTGAATGATTTATGTGCATCTCCTGTATTTAAGCATAAAGCATTGGACCTGGCCAATAAACAAAAATTGCCAAACAAATTCGCAATCGACGTTATGACAAGTTTTGAGGTATCTATAAGAGGCCCGAAACGCTTCAGCAATAAGCTGTTTAATACAGACAATGATCAAGCAAAGATTACAGAAATATCAGAAGCAACAAGCAGCAATGTTTTAAACGACAGTGCAAAGCAATCAAACGATTTATCACTTAAATTTGATGAACCTGTCGTCGTTACGGAGCGGTGTCCAAGCCCAGAAAACAGTATTCATGTAGACATGAAAGATTTCAGTTCAGATGATGATGATGAGACTGATTCAACAATTGGTGATGTTAATAATTCAATGATTGGATGGACTATTTATAATAATGTAATGGATCAAGTGAATTACATGCTGAAAAAGTCAGTGGATACAAAAAATAATATTGAAAATGGAAATGATAAGACTGATATGCAAGGACAATGCACGGGCGCTATTTTGAAGCAAGTCAAGGAGGCTACTCTTAAACACCTGAAAAAAGTTGGTGTTGATCTGAAATATGATGAGGACAATGAGACAATGTAAGATATTCATCATGAATAGATCATATATATAAATAAATTTTATAATTCTGCTTGTAGTTCCAGTGATGCTGCATACACATCCAATCAAATAAGTTTTGCTGTGAAGCAACTATTGATGAAGTACTTACCAGAGGAACAGCTTGCTAACATTGTAAAACATCCGGATTCATGGCAAAAGGCCCCAATATTGAGTAATGCTCCATATCCAAAGAATCTAATCAAGAGACGTCCTGATTTCTCATTGGCAACTGTGCAATACATGGAAAAATATAATTTGCTAAATAATGCAGGTAATTATTTAATGCCTATTTATTAGTAAAATATGTATCTGTGATTTAAATAGGTTTACAGCCTCAAAGGAAACCAACTGGAAGTGACAAAATGCTGGACATTACGGCACTAAAGCAACAGCCTAAATTAATCTAATTCTGCAATCTACTTCTTATTTATCATGTTGTATATGTCATATTCTCTAATTTCTTAATCTCATGTTTGAGAAATTATAAGTAGCCATGGATATTTGGAAGGAATTGAGAGGCATTAATGAAGGATTTATACTGTAGTTTTTACACAATCAATTAATTTATAACCAGCACATTAATAAACTGTTTCAAAAATATCAATTCATGCATTTAATTTACTTAAAATCAAGATTTGCAATTGTCATAAATTATTTTCGCTTGACTTAATACATTCACAATCATTAATTACTGACTACTAATACGATTATTTAAATAAAATAAAATAATGTAAATAAACCTACAAAAATTAGAATTTAATCGAATCGGTAATAATGATGTCAATTTGTATCATTATTGCACACGATTGATAGAGATCGATGTCGTGAGCGTTGCGAATATTTGTACATGATTATTTTGATTCACAATTTCTAAAATTAAAAGACAAATGAAATATATAATCTGAAATGAAAAAATAAAATACACACCCTACATGTAAGTTAAAATTCCTAAAATATCATATCATAAATATTAATTGTAGGTAGTTTTATCACATATTTCATGTCAAAATAAAACTAGCTAAATTCGTATCATATATAATCCACACTCTGAGAATAAACAAATTGCACCAATTTCTCAAAGATTGTCAGAAGATGGTAAGAAAATAGTGCAAAATGTATGTTCAATGTAATCAAACAGTAATGTGCATTAAATAGGACGTCTTCATAATGTTTCTAAATATGTACAGGCAAAGCTGTACTGTACAAACGGGCGCACTTAAAAGCTGAGAATATCATTACAAATTATTTTAAAACGTATTTCCAAGCACACTATTTACAATAAATTTGCGAACAATCCGAAATTAATTACCGGCATTGGGTCATGTTCCATAAATTATATGCTAATTGTTCATAAGTACTCTTACTAAGTTCTAAAATTTTAGTAGTAAATATACATTTACATTTACACATTCTTTTAAAAACCTCCACGTGCATCCAAGGCATATTGCAATTAAAATGTTGAATGAATACTTTATACTATTAAAATTAATTAATTAAATGACGCCAATTGAAGACGTTTTCCTTTGATTACTTAATTGGATTCACTTGATTTCCATTGGCTGAATGTTAATATTCATACAGTATTCAGCCAACAGATTCATAATTGTTGCAATCATTGCATGCCAAATACTGTGCAAAATGATTCCGGTTTACTATCAATTAAACGTCTCATGTTTTCACCAAAATAAATGTCATCGCAAGGTGAAAACATGAGAGACATTACCAACTAATTTGTTCTGATTGCTTAAAACTAGGTAGAATTTAGAAGACTTTCGGTATTAAATAATATGGCACCCGTTGACAATACCTTTCCCAGGCCAGACCGTAACGCTGCCTGCATCGATGGCCATCTTCAACGGCGCGTACTGCCAGATTACACACCATAAAGATGATGACGATGAGCGCGGGCGATGGCCACACGAAACGTGCGTACGCCAAGCTCAAGATGATGTCGCCCAAGTAATTCGGATGGCGCACAAAGCCCCAATAGCCAGAGCAGAGGATTTTCCTTCCGGTCGTTGTCGGAATTGATTCGTATTCTGGAAAAGTAAGTACAAATGTAACAAATAACAGATAAGCGTGCAAATATGCAAATAACTTACTCGCAACAAGTGGACCATAAGGGTTTTCCCTGAAGGCATGTTTTTGGCTGTTGCTGCCACGATAAATCGTGTATCCAATCAAGAAGAGGACGGTACATAATGCCAATTCCCAATTCTCCAATTCGATGTTGTAATCGTAAACATATTTCGGCAACATCGCGTAGAAAAAGCTGCCGGCCAAATACTCGTTCATTTTCAGGAAGCCCCAGGGAGTCTCCTTGAATTCCTTCATCGACAGCACCGTCTTCTCGAAGACGAACTGATCAGCCCAGTAGACAAACACCAGCGTGCACATGACAAACAACGTGGGACGAATGCGAATGCTTTGGACCAAATTCAACGTCCATGTTGCTGTCGAATTTGCGTCCATTGGTGGCATTGCGATCACTTCCGTCGACTGGTACATCATCGAGAACATCATGAGCAACTGCAAGTCAAAAATGATTAATTTTCGGTATGTGATTCATGAGGATTAATAGCTCACCGTTGAAATGATGCAGCATCGCACCGAAACGAACTTAATATCGATGGGGCCAATGCGCGGATTGATTTGTCCGCCCATGATGAAGTTGTACAAATGCGATGTCGTCTTGCAGCCATCATCTTTGCTGCAATAAGCGCCAATGAGCAGCCACACCCACGAGAAGCTCAGCGAAAATATAACCGAAGCGATTGTAAAACTCAAGAAGTTATTCAAAATGTATCCGGTGGCTGGCACATTGTAGATTTCCAACGTTATAACTGCAACTATCTGCAAGACCAATGCCAGCATTGCGTTCATCCTATACGTGAACTCGTCGAACGGAACCATGGATCGATGAGTGGGTCCACCAATCGGTACAATCGATAAAATGGCGTTCAGCAATATGAAAGCTGTATACGACAATGTAACCGATAAATTGACACTTTCCGGGATAGCGTCAAAATCCTTCCGAGTTAAAAGCCTGTAGGAGCATTCATGCTCATTGCAAAGCAATGGGATGCTGAATAGCAAGGCAAGTTCAAACAAGGCAAAAATAACGACGAGCACGACGTTGATCAAGGTCTGTTTCTTTGGTGGTTTGCTGATTACTTTCACGTGGCCGTCCTCCTCATCGGCTGAATACTCAGCAATCTTCTTCTCCACCACGTTATTCGATGGAAGTGGGACCACGCGATCGAGAAGCGGGCGCTCCACTTCACGCGCAATGCGTGAACGCAGATTGTTCATTATTTCGACGCTGGATTCCTTACTGTACGTACGACGAGAACGTGTCTGCATACTTGACGATCCTGATTCTGACTCCGATTCCGACTGAGACTCCGATTCTGAGTCATCCAAGTAGATAGTAGTTGGTGGTGCAACTTTTTTGACTGTGTGACAAAGAGGAATCAGTTCAATGTGTTCATATTCAGTGGAAGATGTTTGCAGTAGCTTTAATACCTCAATATGTGAGATATGTTCATCATTCAATAGTTACCTTGTGCCCTAGTTTCTCTCTTTGGAGAAGCTGGCTTTCGACCAGGTGAAACTCTCCCAGGACTCTTCTTTCTTTGAGCCTTGTTGGTTGATTTCACTGCTTGCTTTTTAGGCGTTGTCTCTCGTTGTTCCACCTTGGTCGTGTCTCGACGTGGACGACCAGGAGATCTTGGAGGAGCCGTGCGATCTTGTGAACGAGTAGGTCTACGCTCCGGAGACTTCTGAGTGTCGCGTCTCAGAGTTCGACTGGACCGCGTCGTGGCGCCCCTTCCCGTACCAACCATCTAAAATCATACGTGAAATATTACACATAAAATGGTATATGAATAATAATTATTAAGGTAATTAATTTCTTTCAACGGCACAAGCACCAAGGTTGATTTGTTGAGGTTAATGTCAAGCGCGCCAAAACATTTACGGAGTTGGTAAACAAGCAAATGGAATCGATAGATCGTCAAAGTTCAAAGCCATACCTTTTTGTTGTAGTGCACAAAATAATCACAAGCAAAAACGAATTAAAACCAAAATAGTTCGGCTAATACTACCGACGCTATCGCTGCGTGAGTAAACAACCGAAACAACGCCATGCGTCAACGCAGCGTTACTTATGGCGTCACTTTAAAAATGCCGCGGTTTGATTGGTCCGTTTAAATGGAGCGCCATCAGTCACTTTTACGTAGGTTGGTCAAAAGTTTGGAAGAAAAATTAACAGCTTATTTCATATTTCATGCAAATTGAACTAATTATTTTTGTGTTTGGACAGGTTAAGTTACATTAATTGTAAAATAAAGGGGAATTACATTAACATACCTAATGTTAAGCTGCAAACATATTTATGGCATATTTGTTTGATTGATACATACTGAATCAAAAAATGTTTTGAGTTCCAGCAGCAGTGACTTAATGATAGTATTGCATAATAACTTGCAGTAATGGACATTAGGGATGGTTTCATCAATAGATGAACAATTATCTTATTATCTTTCTTATTGTGGAATTCATTTTGTTGGGGTCTTCCATGTCTTCAAGGAACTTCAAGCACTAGAGAACTTGATGAAACCATTACCAATTGATCAAAGCTTCTGATGCATTTCTTCTTATATAATTCATTCCTATAAATTCAATTCTTATTGATGGTTAATTGTTCAACAAATACATCATTTGTATTGCACTAATTGTAAGTAGATTTAAACTTCAACAATAATAGATATGCTTGAAATTTTATGGGTTGTTTAGTTTATTTTAATACTACCTGTTGTAATATTATATACTTTGGGATGATATCACACTAATATAGAAGATCTCTGCAGCTAAATTGCAATCGGAGAACAGAGACAGTGTCTCTGCACAGAGCAAGAATAACTCTGTTGGTATCATTGAGATCATGGTCAGCCGAAGAGCATCAGTCCTAAACACTAAATTATATCCCACGATTTGAACAAATTAAAAATCAATTTTTAATTTAAATCTTCAAATTCTTTCATGTTTTCTTTAAGTCGTATGACTTGATTATTTTTTGGTTATGCTCGTGGATAGAGCGGGAATAATTTATTCCCCGTATATAGTAGGTTTAATGAGACTTGGTTTTTATAACCCTTCAGCCAAGTTTCTAACCGCGGGAGTAAAGCAGCGTTTTACTCCCTCCCCGATTGTCACTTTCTACCATAGTACCTCGTTAATTGAAATGTTTACTTCCACGCATCGACTTATAGCTTATGCATTTTGTTGACAATTTGATACCACGTTCTCAGAGACACAATTTTCTCTGGATATTCCAATGTTCAAACCACTAGTATTTGTTCTGCATGTTTTTATGGTAGTAAAACCACCATCAAGGATTTTGAGGCTGGAGGTTGGAGGAAACAGTCTTGTATAAATATTCCTCTAAGTGCGATTGGTAAATGAACATCTAATTGTATTTCTAATTATAATGTCTCTATCTACTGTTGGAGTGTGCATTACATGTTCAAGGAAATAATGCCATCATCATGAGATGGTGTGAGCTCTACCAAAAGTTGAACCAGCAATTTGTGCATTATTCATTTCAGCAAGTGACTTTGGCTTTGTGGCTCAATTCAGCACACACAGAAAGAGAAATTTCAAGGTTTGTTATAGATATACATTTGGAGAATTCCAAGATGCAAGGGTCATTTGTAAAGCTTTGGACTTCTACATCAGTCTCTTAAGGTATTGTGTTATTTATTTTTATAATTACAATATGTAATAATATATATCATAATGTTTTCTATTTTAGAATCATCCTTATACATATAGTTGCAGTCTCCTTGACAAAAATGGGGAACTTTAAGACATTTAAGACATTTGTTAAGCATCGCCAAGCATGAGGGCAGGCGCGGACTTCTGCAGCAGTCTCAAAAGGTATTGTATTAATGATTTATTTCTATAAGGGCCTTGAGATTTGAAGAGGAGCGATTTTATTTCACGATATGACATAATTTTACTTGCTTTAAAAACATTCATGCATAGTTGCAGTCTTCTTCACAAATAAGGAAAACAGTTGTGTGGGCTTCTGATCCAGTCTTTTAAGATTTTATATTAACAATTTATTTATATTAATTCTATTTGTTACAATTATGTCATAATTTTTCTCATTTTAAAATCTTTGTGGGAGGTTACTGTACAAATATGGAGAAGTTCAAAAGGCCAGAGGCATTTGGAATGCATCTTCCAGCAGTGTGGGCTCCTGCAGTAGTCTCCTAATGTATAATATTAACAATTTATTTCTATAAATACAATATGTTACAATCATGTTATAATGTTTCTCATTTTAGAATCTTCCATTTTTTGTGAGAGGTTACTGTAAAAATATGGAGAAGTTCAAGAGGCCAGATACATTTGGAATGCATCATCCAGCAGTGTGGGCTCCTACAGCAGTCTGCTAAGGTATAATATTAACAATTTATTTATACAAATATAGCATGTTACAGTCATGTTATAATTTTTCTAATTTTAGAATCTTCCATGTTTTGTGAGAGGTTACTGTACAAATATGGAGAAGTTCAAGTGGCCAGAGGCATTTGGAATGCATCTTACAGCAGTGTGGGCTCCTGCAGCAGTCTCCTAAGGTATAATATTAACAATTTATTTCTACAAATATGGTATGTTACAATCATGTTATAATTTTTCTAATTTTAGAATCTTCCATCTTTTGTGAGAGGTTACTCTATAAATATGGAGAAGTTCAAGAGGCCATTCCAAATGCATTTCCAGCAGTGTGGGCTCCTGCAGCAGTCTCCTAAGGTATAATATTAACAATTTATTTCTACAAATATAGTATGTTACAATCATGATATAATGTTTCTCATTTTAAATCTTCCATGTTTTGTGAGAGATTACTGTGCTAATATGGGGAAGTTCAAGATGCCAGGGACATTTAAAACACATTTTCCAGAAGTGTGAGCTCCTACAGCAGTCTCTTAAGGTATGATATTCACAAGGTATACCTAAAA
>JARJDZ010003654.1:0-29836 GCA_030264555.1 Aleochara sp. GC000083
GTGTTGCCCCGACCGGGGATCGAACCCGAGTCTTCGGTGTACGTCGCCGTACACTTTAACACTGAGCCACCGCGGCTTCTTACTAGTAAGAGTATAAAACCGAAATAAATGTTACCGTGTTTTTCGGCGCACGTTTAGTTAATGCATACCACTTTGTGTTTCACTCTTTGTATTCGTTCATTGAAAATAAGCAAAGACTATAGTCTTGGTACTATTTTTCGGCAAATTTCGCACGTTGAAAATGTGCAAAGATTATAGTCTTGGTGCTGCTTTTTGGGCAATTTCATAGGCAAAACAAAAGATGTTGATGCACATGATAAGTATAAGAGGAGCACAATGTGTGAACGATACATCATGAAGTTCTCAACAAAGCATTCATCCAACACAAAATCATGTTACATATTCTAGTTTGGTTGAAATAGAAATGTATATACAAAACAAACCTTCAACTTTCCGCGGGTGCTGGATACAGTCACGAAGTCATGTTTGGAAGACATACACGACACTGCTGTAAGGTTCAAACATGTGGTCACTTGCTGAAAATAATAATGCACAACACAAAACAGAGTTTATGAACAACCATTTTTGCTGACCGAACATTACATTACATGTGTCATCTATGATTACAAGGAAACCCGATAAAACTATACGATCACGCGATGGAATGTCGAGTAAAAAAATCGCAAAGATTGACTCTCTTTCGAATTCAAACCCGAAAAAAGCGTATTTCCCGCAAGGCATTTTAATCATTACGATGGAATAATTGGTTCAAGAAATACAACCAAAAAAATACAAACTGCACAAAAGAATTGCATTTCCGAATTCAAACCCGAAAAAAGCATAGATTCCGTTGGAAAATTAGATAGAAATACTAAGTTACAGATTGAATATACAATATTAATATATTAATAAGTGGGGTAGTAATATTAAGTAGAATACCCTAGGCAAACTACATAGCATCTACACTTCATAATATGCAGTCCAATGTACATACTTATTTTTGTTCCTTTTACAGTAAATACTTCAATTTTAATTATATCACGAATACAAAATAATAAACAAATAAGTTACTTGCAATAGCTATAAAAATGCAATTATATGTAATACAAATTTGCCAAATATGTATCCTTAATGTTATTGCCCCAAAAATATGGACCCAATGAAGCTCAAACAAATTCCATAGCTAATCAAAATTTGAAAATACATACACGGAATTGATATCATTTCATTTAACGTACCTCATTGTACCTCAAACTATTGGTATTATGCTCCTTTATGGAGAATGTGTCGAAACTTCAATAGTCTTAATAATAAAGTTGGTGATACGAGTTGTGAACTGATTTCAACAACTTTGGAACAATTTACACACTTAGCCAAAACAACATTGTTAAATAATTTTTCTTAAGAACTGACCAAATCTAATATGATCAGATCTGACTTTGTATGTAACTGCTACTTGTTGGAATATTTGTAATTATGGGCGATTGCCTGAATGAATAAATAAATTTCCAAAACTTTATTATTGTAAAGCACCTATTTTTAATAAATTTGCTTGAAATCCACTGGGTTCGCCATTTATATCAATATAATAACAGAAATTGCGACTTGTAATCACATAGGCACCTCCAATATGATCAATAGTAATCGAATGAATGGGTCCATAGATCCCAGGAATTCTAAGTAATTGCTTAGTACCAACATATTTTAAATACACACCATCATTTGTGCCAATATAAATGTCACCAGCTTTTCTACTTCCCTGGCTTTGTTTCTGCAATATCCCAATTGAAAACACTTTACCTGGGATATAATCCTGAATTCCTTCACTAATACCCACATTGTTGATATAATATAATATTCCTTCTTCACTTATCAGGTAAGCACCATTATTATAGTCCATATGAATATCAATAATTACAACATCAATATCATCAATTAAGTCAATATTATGTGTGTAAACATGCTTTAAAAAGAGCCCTTTTGTAGTTCCAATATATAAATCTCCTGGCTTTAGGATACTTCCTGCATATTGTTCTTTACATACTCCAAGTGATTGCACATATCCTGGTATATAACTTTGCACACCTTGATCATTCTCTCCATCAATACCTACATAATAAAGCTTTCCCTCAAGTGTAAAAACAAATGCACCACCATTGAAGTCAATGTGAATTCCAGCAATTGGTCCATCAATTTCAGGAATTCTTTGAACAGAATGTGTGCCTACACATTTTAAGTACAGCCCATTGGAGGTTCCCAAATATAAATCACCAGCCTTCCTAGTTCCAACACTGTCCTTTTGTAATATTCCAATTGTTAGGACAGGTTCAGGCACATAACTTTGAATGCCTTGATCATTTTCTCCATCAACAGAAATGTAAAATAGATTGCCCAATGCAGTTACGGCAAATGCACCACCATTGAAGTCAATGTAGGTGGCTTTGATCTCCTCATTTATGCCAGGAATTTTTACAATTTCGAATGAATTACTTTTTTTAAGGAAAACTCCATTCATTGTACCAATGTATATGTCACCTGCCCATCTTGATCCAGTACTATTAGTTTTTAAAATTGCCATTGATGCATGGAATCCAACTTTTTGCTTGTTTCGACTCATCATATTGCTTTGATTTAACACAGAACATTCAGATAATAACCCCGAATTTGGCGTAAAAAGTGTACTGAAACAGCCGTTACTGATGATGAAATATTTTATCAGTATTTCAACTAATCTAATCTACAATACAATTTAATAAAGTAAAAAAACACAATAAAAGTAATGTTATGGAATGACTAATTCCTATTCATTACAATTTCTTAGTTTTGGAGTATCTTACCTGAAGTATCACAGATTTTGATTCTACGTTACATCTGCACAATAAGTACTCGTAAAATAATTAACTTACAATTAGATAAATATTCTCTTTGTTTCACGCCCATATCATTTTAAATAGATTTGCCCACAGATGAGATAGATTTGCCGGATTTGTCTCTGTTTGTAGGTTATGTTTCGAACACCAACGTGGAGGGAATAATGTTATTACTCCCTCCGTGAACATTAACTATAGAATGTTTTAATGGTTGCCTATAATAAGCTTTGTATGGTTACATCAGAGAGGGTTGGATTATATAACATTTTAAATGAAAAAAAATTAAAAGTCAAAATGGCCATGTCGAACATTTGTCCAATTACAATTCAATGTATATCAAAATCGTATATGCGATACTTGATTAGAAATTGTATATTGTGAAGGGTAATAAAAACACAATCTCTGTTAGACTATACATTTAAATCTTGAATTGTAACCTAGTAAGTTTAATTTATAAAAGTCAATTGATGAACGAGATGAGGCAGTAAATTTTATTAAGAAGTTAAAAATAATTATTTTACGGCATAATGGTCATGTTGTTAATTTCCTTTTAACATGCTACTTTAAACAAAATTAATTTCGGACATATAATTAACTTGAAAATAACTTTAAATTATCAACAAATCATTTGCTATTAAAAGTTTGCTAATTAAATAGTTTAGTCATGGGATGCGAATAATTGGAATTCCAGTCGCGCTCAAACACAGCCTGCAAATCGCTTCGAATTGTACTTTGCGACACATTCCGATTGTAGACGGGATCATGAACAACAAATGCTACACCTGCCGTGTTCGTGAAATAATCTCCGGACCAATTCGACGTGCCAATGTATGCGGTATTATCAGTCACCATGTACTTATTGTGATTGACGCGTGCGAATGGAATCCTTTCCTGATCGCTATCCGCAGGTACAATGAAACGTCGCTACAACAAATGAATCGTCAGGATATCAACATATGTCGATTGCTTTATCATCATACCACAGATATGGTGACTTTCGGATAAGCATCCGTAATCGCTGCCAACGATTTCAGAAAATAATCCTCGGACGGGCGAGAATGATTCCACCAACTAATCAACAAGCGTACTTCCACCTTGTTATCGACCGCTACGGCGCGCAAGGCATTGTCAATTACGGGCCACAATTTAATTTTAGGCGAGTAGATCATCAACGGAAAGTAATCCATTACGGCGATGTAAACAAACTTCTCAGCGCGCTTGATTATCTTAACGATTGCATCGATGTCGTCTGTTCGACCTTTGGGAGAGAATGGTGGTGGAGAACTCTATAAACACAAAAAAATGCATAAACATCTCAACAGACTTGCACAAAAAAGTACTGACTGATATAAATGATTGGAAGATGTCCGAGTCCACGGTCAGATTTAATGGATGATCAATATTTATTGCTGTTTCCAAATCTTTAGGCCAATTGGATGGGATTGCCGCTGAAGGCAAACCAAGACTCCAATAAACATCAAAAATTTTCCGCAAATCATCAGCTAAGCATGTACAATTGGTTGCCAAAATTCCCATTTCCTTAACCTACAAAAGGAAACTTATGAAGGACCTATTACAACAAAAAATAAATAATAACTTACTTGCGTTAATGCTCGCCAATCCATATTCGCACTGCCAATATAGAAATGTTTCCCGTCAATTATCCAAAATTTTGTGTGTAGAACGCCAGCACCAAGCAATTTCGCAAAATTTAAACTGCGAACTTCAGCAGCTTTGCGTTTGCTCAAGATTTCCGTGTCCGTATTTGGGTTCTCACGCGTTGGAGCATTTTGAGCTATTTTTATTTTGATACCCCTCTCAGTTCCAGCTTTTAGAAGAGAATCAAATATGTCTTCACCCTATAAAAATAATATACCATAGTGCATAAACATTCAAATAAGTTCAAGCATATTTACAGATTTTGATGATGGGTCAGGATAAACATCAGCTGCCCTCAGAGTCCAATAAAAGGAGGCAATCTCAATTGTATGTTCAGCATTCTCTATCAGTTCCAGCCAACCCTCATAAGTACTTGGATTTATTACACTATTGTTGGGATATGTTAGGCCTTCAGGGATGCTTTCAACCAGTCTCAAACTAGATTCACAAACAAAAGCATTAGTAATGCATTGTGACAGCACATATGTTGATATACACAAACCTGCATGAATTATTTAGAGGCACTTCAACTGCCACTCTATTCAACTTTTGTAAAGCTTTTTCAGTTGCTTGATCCAACACTGGCAGCAACACAACAAGGAAGATCAATATTAAAATTATTGATATAGGTATGCATGACGGCCGGCACCAGCCATTCTTGCTTCCCCACCTGAAATGTGCAATGAGGTAACTTTTTGTTGCAAGTATTGCTTGTTGTATGTACCTTCGACTTGGACTACCATCATGGTCTGCTGGTATAACATAGCCATGGTGCCACAATTCGCCTTCTTCGTCATTGCTTAAAGTTGGTCCTTCCAATACTGTCTGTAATAAGAAAGAATTGCTGTAATATTAATTAAAATCACCTTAACGTAACTTGTTACTTGTTGATCAGGTAAGTCTAAAGAGTCAACTTTTGTACTTGATGATTTAATCTTCATTTTGTCGTTATGAGATAGCTATGTCGTAATAAATGAGTTCAAAATAACATTTTCAGGCCGCGAATACTGCTATATGCGTAATAAACGCTGAATGTGCAATAAAATGCTGAGTTCGCGTCGCGTGCATACAAATAGATATCAATCAAAACAAAGTAAATGCAGTTATAAGAGGGGGAATGGATTCCAACAAGACTTGAATTGTTGGTTGCCTATAACTAGAAAACAAAGGAATTAAAATTTGTAGATCTACGAAAATTTACATTTCAAGAACGAAAGATGAATAAATAAACGGTCCCAATTTGAAAAGCGGATAAACAAACAGTCGGATTTCACTGATATGCATAACAATGGTTTCGTAATTCGATAATATAATCAAAAGGTTTGTTACGTGACAATATTCGTCATGTAAGCATAAATTTATTATTTCAATTAAAGTTCTGCCTTGCTTTTGTAGAAAGATATATGTATGCAAATTACCAAATGCAGTTTCCCTTGTTCAATAGATAAAGTCAAAAACTAATTGAAATTAATTTATTTCGGTCAACAAATACGAATATGACTATATGCAACCCAACATTCTTGCTTTGAAATTATTTAAATTCTCAACTTGCGGAAAATTGGAAAATATCTGTATTAAAATTAAGAACCGAAGAAAAATAAACGATGATATTCTATGGAAAATATGATGTCACTCATATTTTTGCCTGCTTTCATGGTTTACGCATTTTTGTTTCCAGAAATTTAGTCAACAACCAGAAAAAAAAACAAAAATATGCCGCAATATCGACCGATTCCATTTATTTCTTGCCCAACTTCACGAGTTGTTGTGCTGTTGGAATTGAACGGTACAGTGAACCTAAAAGAATGGTTTTGCATTTCAATGGAAATGCAATAAAAAGGAAAAAATCGATAGCCACGCTTATGACGCCGCTGTTAACTTGGGGCCCCTCATTTCAGTGAAAAGCGATCGTAGGCAGGGCCACAAAGCGCCCTCAGACATGGAATGCGTTCTTTCGTACAAGGGAAAACTACCACGTGGGCGTCTATGACCTATATTACAATAAATTACTGCGAAACCAAGTGATAGAGAAAATTGTTCACTTCACTGTGCAAACGTCGATTTCAATTTGGTTGATTGACTGGAATAATAATTAGATAATGGGAGTGCATTCGAGGAAAAACGTTCAAAAATGGCCAACGGCAATAAATAAGTCAATAAAAATTTCCTTGTTTATTGTGTACTCCGTTTGATGAGTTGCCCAGCCATGTTTAATATGCGGTCGATAATGATAAAATGAGCACACTTCTTCTGTAAACATATACAATTGTCCTTTCTCGTCCAGAAATTAATCAAGTCATTTACTTTGAAAAAATTGAGGTTTTCTTATTGTTAGTGGAATATTGAGTTCATTTGTCACTTTATATGACATAAATGTCAAGTTTTAAAGTTGAAATGAAAATTTTCTAATATAAGAAAAGATCAATTAGTCTGTAATAAAGAAAACTCAATGTATATAATTTAGGGATGGAATCAATTCAATTTCTTGAAGAATTGAAGTATCCGACATTCAAATGAATGATAAATTTAAGTTTTTTAATCGGAATATTGTGTTCATTTGTTACTCGATTTGACAGTTCATAAATGTGTCAAATTTGAAAGTTCTAAACATCGAAACTTTTTAGATTTAAGAAAAGATCAATAGTTTATTACGAATAAAACTCATATATCATTTCAGAGTGGAATAAATTCACTTTCTGGAAGAATTCATATGTCGTGACATTCAAATGAGCGATAATATCAGGCAAGTAATCAATGTCTCCAACGAAAAAATAAGACGGCCTTGAGTACTAAAATGCCAGAAGTGACAACCCCAACTCAACGAAATTGAAATATCAACTAGCATAGCGTGTGAAATGCATGTTGTGCCCCGATTTCGTGCTCCGAGCAGAAAACTAACTTCTAATTAATACAAGGCATGAATCGATGCAATAGATAACGATCACGGCAGCAAATGGCCGCACCAAGTAATCAGGGTAAGTACACACATTTTTCAGCCAAGTAGAGCAACTTACCGAGAGTCGCGGCTTCCGCAGCATCGATCCCTGCCGATGCAGCTTGTTCTTGTGCGGCAGCAGGACGACCAGCTGGTCGGCATCCTGCTGCTGCTGCGAGGTGGAGAACGTCGAGTTGCTGAAGGAGCTGGTCGCCTTGGCGAGGTCCTCCAGCGTGCCATTGTGGATGTTGTTGCAGCTGATGTGCGACGCGTTATCACCGAACGTGATGTTGTTCGTGTTGTTCACTTGCACGAGCAGGCTGCACGTCTGCGAGGCGATCTGAAAGAGGCCCTCCTGGAGGTTGCGCTGGCGCGGCGGCGACTTGTGCTGGAAGTGCTCCCAGAACGGCATTTTAAATCATGCCGTCCGTTGCGGGCAGGTGACGCGAGGAGGCGGCATGTGTGCGAATGCGACGTGAAGGGCTGCCGATCGCCGGCCGACTGATGCATGGGGGGCGGCTCGCTCGCCGTGCCAGACACACAAAGCAGCCGAATTAGGACCGCGTGCGTAATGTGCCGCCGGCGAGCCACAACACAATCCATTGATCTCCGCAATAAATATGTACAGGTTGCCGCCGTCGCCGCCGCCGCCAGCCAGGAGTTTCGGGAAAGTGCCCCTCACATGAGTCATGTTCATCATCGTGAAGGTCACCCCCGCATTAATATTCGTTCGGAAAGCATGATGATGGCAGTACAAACAGCACGACGTGCTTGATTACAAGGCGAAACGTTTATTCCTTTAATTAATTAAAACTTGTACTGATTCACTCAATGTGGATGTGTAAACTAAACATACATTCTGGTAGCGTTTCGGTAAATGTTTCAGACATTTATTCGACTTGATTTCTCTCATTTTGGGGGCATATTTTCTTCTCCAAGTGTAAAATACAAAAGTAAATAAGTAAGAAGCGACGTCTTCGCGACTTCTCTTCATTGAATCGCTTTTACATGATAATCTGATGATCGCCAATGCGCGTTGTATCTCGAATCAACAATATAAAGACATAATAGTAATACGACTTTGTCAGGTATCCTCCTACATATACAATATAAACTTTGTCCAAATAAAAAATCAGCATCTAAATACCGTTCACTCAAAGCCATCCACTCCAAAAGAAACGGAATTGTCAAGCGATAATGTGCTCTGTCGGGCAGAAAAATAACTGATCACTGAATTGTTGATGATAGCGGTCTACGAATAGTAATTATATATGTATGTGGACGTAAAAATTTAAATTTGCGTGTGCTTTTTTAACGACGATCTCTGGAATCTGATCGGCTTCGTCGGTCGCGACTACGTGACCTGGACCTCGGCGAACGCGAACGCCGTGGCGAACGGGACCTATAAAAATAAATGTGGGCATTAGTTGATTGCTACATTGTACAGATGCGTGGCATCTGCAACCAAGGCTCTCTCCGACATAAAAACTTCTCTCGCCCGTGTCTTCCCCATATTCAGTCACACCGGGCGAGAGAGTTTGAATGCGGAAAGAGAAACAAAATATTCAAGAGAAACGTAAAGTAGTATCAAATGCATTTGTGACCATATTCGTCAACTGTCTTATTCGGTTTTGGATAGCGTCCAGTTTGCAAACATGTCTACCCTAACAAATAAAAAAATCAAAAGCAAACAAAGAGTACAACAGTGTGTTCTGATAAGCTCTACATGCCTCCTCACTCTCTGGACTTCTCAAAAAAACTTTGAATATTTTGAATGACTCCTAAAAATTTACACGCCGTTAGGTTGATGTTTTCTCTGACAACTTTTTGTACTGCGTTTCATCTGTTTTTAACTTAATGCATATACCACCCAATAATCATCATTATTACCAAATCGTAAGCGCAAACAAATCTCTCGGGCGAGACGTAACGTCGAGTTGGAAACTGTTTGAATTGATTGGAATTGTCGAGATGGTGTTCGAGAGGCGATGCTTTTATCAGATGATGAGCGAAGGGGCCGATTATGAGGCGGCGGCTGTTTGTGGACGCCGGCCGATGCATGCGACCGTTGGCAGAGGTTGCGGTAGAGGTTGAAACTGAAGGCCGTTGGGCCGGCCGGCGGGCGTGCGTGCATTCGTTTCTGTTCGTTCAACGGCAAATCGCAACAACGGCGACGCTATGATCGCGCTAGGGCCCCAGACGCGAGCTTTCCACCCCCGGGCAGCAGGACGCCGCTGCGAGGGGCGCGCTGGTGTTCTGCAGCAGCAGCTGCTGCTGGTGGAGGGCAAAAAGCTCGCACAGTGCGGCCGCAGACTGACCAAGCGCCATAGGGCCCTCCCAAGTAACGGAGGCGGCAGATTGCGGCGGCGTTACTGTTGGTAGTAGCAGTACTGTTGTTGTGGTGTGGTGGTCGATGTTTTGATTTTTAATAAAGATGAGATGTGTGGCCAGGAGGGAAGATTGGGGCTCAATCGGGGGGAGTAGTAGTAGTAGTAGTAAACAACAGCAGCGGTGCTGTCCTGCAAATGTGCGCCAAAAAGATTTCATTTAACCGCTGCTTCATCATCAGCAATTTCGCAAATAGTATGCTTTTCAATAATAAGATAGAAAAACACTCTTAAGAGATCAAATCACTTGTGGCTCATGCAATTAATTCACTACTACACAGCAGTGACCTTGAATTTCTCTGGCTCATACTACAGCTACTCGAAATGGTGATCATATGCATTGGTCAACAGCCAAAGAAGCTCAAGGTCACTGTGAATTCATTACCCCCCATTTAAGTAATCATCCAACTTACAAATGTAAATTGTGAATTGAAGCTATTAATGATTAAGACAGTCTTCAATTTAAGAGTCAAAAGTAGTGCATACTTTCTCTCATACCTGGAATATCTTGGAGGGCCTCGACGGCCGCCGCCACCGCCTCCTCCACCTCCGCCGCCACCACCTCCTCCTCCTCGACGGGAGCGTCCGTTCGACATTTCGACGCGTACTCGTGTTCCACAGCATCTCCTGCATTAAAACAAAACCATTTTAATATAATGAATAACTTTAAACAAACGAATTCAATGCACTTACGTTCCGTCCAGTCCCCGAACTGCATCTTCAGCGTCTCTTGGGTCCTCAAACTCCACAAATGCAAAGCCTGGTGGATTCCTCGCTACCCACACATTACGTAGTGGGCCATACTTACTGAATGCACTCTCAATTTCATGTTTGCTTGCAGATGAACCCAAATTGCCAACGTACACCTTGCAGGCTATGTCCCATTCACGATAACGCGACATAATGCACCTAGGCGCAACAAAAAATGAAACAATTTAGTCTTCAAGTGTGCGTTCAAATCTACATAGTGCACATGTAGATTAGCAACTAAGCCGGGAAAAAATGGTAGTAATAAAAATACGGCGGATACTTACGTTTTGTTCTAAAGAATAACTCGAAATGGTATTGTTGCTTATCAAACCGGCCTGTTTTTGGATCACTGAACACGAAATAAGTGCTAAAACTGAAGCATAAACGCACGATACAAAATGGCGCCTCGAGAAATGCGGGCGAAACGCTAGGCGTAAATGAGGAACGCGCGCTGAAGTACTTGTGGCGCCACCTGTAACAATTAGTTGTTTATCGCTTTTCAATAATTTCAGAAAATTGAATTAATTTTAATTACATAAATAGTTTAATTATAATAATATTAAATGAAGTTTGATTTAAAATCAAAATCAAATGAAACTTTAAGTTAGTTGCGAAAATCGTCTTGATTTTTCGGGCAATTTCGGCACTTCTCGGGAGAGAGCGTAATGATCGCACCAATCTGGAATGGGCGGTGGTTCAACGGGGATTTCGATATCTTGCAATTCAATTAATTGCATTGCACATTCCATTTCATTCAGCATATTTAATTCCTCTTCGTACGCTTTGTTGTTTAGCGATATATCTTTGTCAATTAGTAGATTTATGCCATCCATCCATAACCTAGCTGTTTTGCGATCGTTTTCAAAATAGCAATTCAACGTAAAACCTTCATCGTTTAGCACATAATTGATGGAAAAAGCGCAGTCCCTTTTGCTCGCTGGAATCCTGTAAAAACAAAATATTATGCATATTTATTAGAACATTATTAATTAATAGAAATATCGTACATGTTATTCTTTATCAGTGGACATGCCTCCCCAACAATGACATGTTTAATGTCGCAAGCAGCAATCAAATATTTGCTTCCTTCTTTCAACTCATTCCCATTAAAGTACTCACAGTACAATAATTTCTGGTGATTTGGCCGTAATTGAAGGAAAAATTGCGTATGCTTATCGCCTTTCTTTTTCGACATATTGGGAAACATGTATCCCTTCTTGAGGACATTGAACCGTTGTTCCTTAATGACGAGTTGGTTTTCTATTGTGCAATGAAGTGCCAACTCTTGCAAGCATTGATTATGTTTATACATATATTTCCATTGTTGTTCTCGCTCCTCTTTTAGTTTTTCCTGCACTTTTTCATAATTTACTTCTCGTGCAATCCTATCCCAGTCGTCAAAACTATTTGGATGTAAATCGAAGATGAGTCGTAGTTGCTTACTAACTATTTGATACAACTAAAATTGGGACTTAATTAGATATTATTGGCAGGATATTGGTTTACCTTCTTGAAGTCATCTTTACTCCTGGCACGTATCTCGCTCTTGGTGCGAAAAAATAGTATGAGGGTCTTGACGAAAAGCTCTTCAAGAAATTGCACGCTTCGGGATCGGTTTTTCATTTGCATCTCTAATGGAGCAAAATACATGGGCAAATAGTAGCTGCTCGTATGCGTTTTCGTACCGATACAAAGCAAATTCGTTAATATCGTGATCAGATTTGAAGAAATATTATACAGTTCATCATCGCAGGAATAATCCGATTTTGCTAAACTCTCAAAATAAATGGAATAGTAATGACGTCCATAATCTACGAATAAAGGATTAGAATGTGTCATCGATGGTTTGAGATTTGTGATACCCAAAGACATTGAAACCAGTTGCAGACATGGGATTTTCGACAACGACATTTCACTGACGATGGAGAAAGTTGATTCCGCCTTTTTTAGATTCATTACCCAGTGCTTGTTCCGTTCCTGTTCCTCCTCTTCGCTAGCCATGCTTGATCGCTTCGAATCATCAGCCATAATTGATGAAAGCGAAGAAATCGACGAACGATTCGAATAGTATTCATTGTAGGTGTAGCTGTATAACAATAATCAATCAATTAATGAGATTAACAAACTGATAGTAGTATAATTACGTTAATAAACGCGCCTGAAGCACAAACACTTCATAAGCGACATGTTTTCCAATCCTCGGATTTCCACAAAGAAAATTGTACAGGATTTCCCGATTTTCCATGCTGTTCAATTCATCAAGCATTGCTGAACGTGTCTCCAGCTTGGAATTGGCAATCATCGAATTGATGAGGCGCAAAAGTCCTCGGTAGAAATTGCCTTCACTATCCTTGTAGGTATACTCTTTGAAATATGGCATTACATCAGCTAATTTCAGGTACGACAGTATCTATCATAAAATTAATATATGTAATTAGATATTAATTGCATCAACAACACTTACAATACTTTTGAACGTCGATTCTTTTGGATTAATCAGGATATTGTTGATAATCGAAATGGCAATTGATGTTGATGCTGTATTTGCCTTGACGATTTCAATGATTTTTTCAATGATCAATTCATCGATTTGAAAAGGATAATTACTTTTCAAAATATTAAATAACACATTTAAAATGCCTTTTTCTCCTGCAATTCCCAAAGTTCCACTAATCAAGAACTTGATCAAATCACCCTGACGGTTTGAGTTTACTAAAAATTATCATTAGTACATTTTCCACTCCAATTTTCCGAACAGGAAAAGGAATATTCATATATTACCTATTTCATCAACGAAGACCATGTCGTTTGACAGTTTAAAAAGCGAATCTTCGTTGATATGTTTGAATAAACGATCCACAGTGTTCGAAACACTTTCAACAAGTTTTAAACTAAATGCGTTTTGAATATCATCTTTCACACTTCTATCGACGATATAATGCTCGGAAATATTGGGATTCCTTTTCGGATCTGGCAATAATTTCAAAGCCCATCCTTTGTTAATATCCTAAAGCAAATAATATTAGAAATTATAACATATATATACATATACATATACATATATATATACATATATTTACCAAGGAAGCTCCATGTTTTGCATTATGTTGTTCCACAACTAACGTAATATTTTCCTTCAATGTGATATTTTGATCATACTTAAATAATAAAATTTCACCGTCAATTTCAACCGTCACACCAATTACAACCGAATCCATCTTAATACGCGCGAAAACAAAACGAAAATGCGCTAAGCGAGCGAACCAGAAATCATTACTAATCATTTATAATAAATGTAGGAAGTTACACCCATGCGCCGAATTGAATTTGTCACCAGCTTTATCTTATCTTATCGGCGGTTTGCATATAGTCTACAATCGAGTTGTGTGTGAATAATAAAAAATCTATCAACTGGTGCAATACATTCAAACAGTATTTGATAGAAAATAGTAAAAATTATTTGTAGGTATTGCATTGAACATACACCCAAAGTGTAAATATTAATTATTTGCGCACTGGATAAAGGGGATGGTTCAATTTCGATAGATCCGGTGGATGGACAAACTCGAAATCGTGTATTTCCTTCATTCCTTCAGCGGCGATGGCCCACAAGTCCGGATTTTCCAGCTTGAACGTGCGATACCATTTATCGACCAGCGGAAACGCGCCCAAATCAAACTTGATTGCCTCCAAACACATCGTCGCCGTGACTAATGGAAAATCGGCGATGGTAAGATGATTGGCAGCTGCGTATCGAAATCCGGTGCGTTGGAAATACTCGTTGAACACTTTCAATGAAACATTGACCATTTTCAGCGAGAAATCGCTGCGTTCAACTTTGAAAAAGATTGGCGCCATCTGCAAGCCTCGATTAATAGATAATTAATGTTGTTAATGAGAAACATACCACATGCGTGCCGATATTTTTGTAATACGAAGCCAAGTTGAAACACAATCGATGATTAACAAGCGCCCTTGCTTTGGCTTCCTTGGGATAGAGTTTGTCATCCGTTGCATATTGCTCTGCTAAGTATTGTAGAATCGCGTTACTGTAATAAATATTATGAATCAAGGTCATCTTGGTTTGAGGAATAGAAAAATTTACCTTTCACTCAACAGGAATCCGTTGTCGTCCAACACCGGTATTTCTCTTTGCGGATTCAACTGCAACATGTTAATTGATTAGTTTCATTGCGAAAGTGAATTTTTACAAGTGTTACCTTTTCGTATTCTGGAGTAAGATGCTCACCAACATTGAAATTCACCGGAATGAGTTGGAAATCAATGTTTAATGCTTTCAAAGCTTGGCGCACCGCTAGCGATGGAGGTCCATCAGAAACCGCATATAATTTTATGCCACTCATTTTGCGTGCACCTTCAGAGTATGAGAACGCGTGGCAACTGAAACTCTCTTGCAGCGAGCAGTGTTATAAATACATTTTAAGAAAGTTGGGAGCAAGTTGCTCGATTTCTAGTTTGAGTTCAAGGTCAATTCCACTTTGCTTCCAATTATCCAGTGTAATATTAACATCAAAAAATCTTTTAATGATAAGGTTTTTATCTTCCTAACAAATGAGGTAACTGATCTCTTATCATACAATTACATAACAAATATTGCTACATAAGCTTGCTTCTGTTATCTCCTCCTTAGGTGTGAAAATTAATAAATATTCATATATCTAAATCTCCAGTTTCGTTACAACGAATAAACCGCAGAAACTTCTCCATGGATGATGATTTATACGAGAATTTACTCAATAAAATACATACACGAAGAATTCAACAAATTCCAGTGCTCTTGTTGCCCACTACAAATCACTTGCAAAATTAAATTAATTAAGACGAAATATCAACAATGATAAGTGCTCCACAATTACTATGTTTCACTTAATTCTTATGATCACAATATAGTAGACTAATTAGGTTGAATAACCGCTATTAAATGCATCTCGACTTCGTTCCTAGATCTCGGTAACAATTGACAACATAACTCCCCTCGGTACTGTTAACATGAACATAGAATTTGGAGGATATTTGCGCGAGTAACACAAGTAAACCCGTTGCGTAACAATTACATCTAGAGGATTGGCTTTAGACTCGGTGTGGAACTAAGAACATCGAGAATTGATTATAAGTCGTCTTTGGCGATGGGGCTATTGCTTCCCTTCTGGTTTTCGATGATCGACAGCATTTTTTTGGTATAATTCGGATGTATCGACTTCTGCAGCTGCAGTAATGACTCTTCAGTTTGCTTCAGAAGTTCAATGGCTGTTCGTAGCAACTTTTGCCATTTCTGCATCTCAACCGTATGCAACGTCTCTTGTTTCTGCAGCAGTTTTATCCAGTCGTCGTGATTTTTCGGTGGATCCCTGCAAAACAACAAATATAAGTTTGATAATCTACGGATAAAGGCGACCTAATGATTACTTTAATACTTGTAAATCTAGCGTGGAATGTGGAGGCGTGTCCTCCAGACTCCACAAACGATAATACAGAAATATATTCAATATCACGAGAAGGATGAGTACAGCGAAGACCATGGATGTGGCAAAATGAGACTGCGAATTCCGGCGTGTGAGGCTGGCGCGACCCTTCACAGTGGAACAGCACGAAGGACGCGTCTCCTCCGAGATGGGCGAACGAATACTCTGCTGGCGTCGACGTCGACGTGATTTGCGTTTCACCGCAGGAGCGGCATACTCTTCGGCTTCCAGCTGCAACGCTTTGCTGAGACACGTGAAGAAATCCTCGAGTCCCGACCAGCAGTTCTTCTCGATCATTCCTTTCACAACGCTCCATAGCGACTTCTTGTACTTGATCTGCCCGTAAACGGCGATCGACGTTTGGTTGTCCGAAATTCGATGGATGCAATAGTGCACCAGGATGCAGAAGGAATCCGCGTAAGGAACGCCAGCGTTCAGAGTCTCTGCGTCGATGGAGTACAGATGGCCAGCTTTACTGCAAGGCAGCATTACCTAAAGAATAACAAATCGCTAAAACAACTTCATTTATCAGAAATCACGAAAACGAATTTATCTCGGTAAACAATTTTTAATAGTTTTTTATCAGTACTCGAAGAGCACTTGAAAATGCATATAAATAACGTCGATCGGCAGTGATTGACTAGTATGTTATCAATCTTCCAAGTAAAATGATTGCGCTAAGAGTATTACTCATTTCCGCACTATCAATTTTATCAGCAAGTGCTTGGCATACGTGCCAAGATGAAAATTTTTGTACAACATTGCGTAATCGCTCGGTTGGAAAATTTTCAGTTAAAAGTGAATCCATTCATGTAACCGAAAGTACCGTCCAAGCTGTTCTTGTAAAGCACTCGAACAGTGAGGAATACGATTTTCTCCTCAAGGTATTTGCTTCTGGTGCATTTCAAGTGAAGATTAAACATGTAGATGCTCCAACAAAGCCAATCCCGAGTGCAATCCTTGAGAATTTGCCACTTGGAAAAATAAATACCGAAATAACCCGTGACCAAATTATCATACAAGGTGAGAGTACCAAGATTATAATTGAAATTCCAATCTTCTCGCTTGTCTGCATCAGCGAATTAACCAAGACACCAATAATACTACATGACCTGTTCGTGGACGAAGCAATCGCGTTGAAAATTCAATTCAACAACACCCAACATGCTTATGGCCTTCCGGAACATGGTGAGCGCTTAGAACTCAAAGACACGAAAGGCGCTGAACCCTACAGACTATTCAACCTGGACTATGGCTACTACAAAGTGGAGTCACCGGAATCGCTCTACGGAAGTGTTCCTGTCTTGTACGCTCACGGCGAGGATGAGTTGAACACACCCGCTCATGTTTCTGGTGTGTTTTGGCACAATCCTGCGCAAACATTCGTTGATATCGACCATTCAAACAATGCGATCACTGCTGATTTCATATCAGAAGCAGGAACACTTGATCTTTTCATCCTACCCGGAGGTTCTTCATTCAAACATGCCGTTTCCGGTTACGTTCAATTGACTGGTACCGCACCCTTGCCACCACTTTTCGCTTTGGGCTACCATCAAAGTCGTTACAGTTATTTGTCCCAGGATAAAGTCGAGGAAGTCGTAAGCAAATTGCGAGAGAATGATTTTCCAGCCGATGTCATTTGGCTTGATATCGACTATACGGATGGCAAAAGGTACTTCACTTGGAATTATAACGCCTTTCCGGATCCAACAGCCATGCAAGAAAAGCTTAAAAATCTCGGTATGAGATTGGTGACAATTATTGATCCTCACATTAAAGCTGAACCCGGATACTTCGTTTATGATCAGATGAAGCAAGGCAATTATTATGTAAAAAATGCGGATGGGAGTCCCTATGAAGGAAGTTGTTGGCCCGGAATGAGTTCCTACGTGGATTTCTTCAATCCGGAAGCGCTAAAATGGTGGGGTGGTCTTTATAATTATTCTAACTTCCCGAACACGGGTGAACGTGTAAGTATTTGGAATGATATGAACGAACCATCGGTATTCGACGTTGATGAGAAAACAATGGCTAGAAACCTTTTGCATTACGGAAATATCGAACATAAGGAAGTTCACAATATGTATGGATATATGCAGACGAAAGGCACCTATCAAGGTCTCTTGGCACGGGATGATGAGAAGCAACGCCCGTTCCTCCTGACACGCTCCCATTTTGCCGGAAGTCAACGTTTCGCAGCCATATGGACCGGAGATAATATTGCTACATGGGAACATCTGCGCGTTTCGATTTCCATTTGCCTGACGGAAGCATTGGCTGGCATCAGTTTTTGCGGGGCTGATGTAGGCGGCTTCATTGAACGCCCTACTGAGGAGCTCTTCCAAAGGTGGTACCAGCTAGGCGCATGGTATCCGTTCTTCCGCGCGCATAGCAACAATGAACAGGATTACCGTGATCCGTACTTGTACCCGAAGGATGTACAACAGAGGTTCCGCAATGCGATCAAACAACGCTATGCGCATCTTCCTTATTGGTACACCTTATGGTACGAACACGAACGTTACGGAGAACCTGTTCTAAGACCACTCATCTATGAATATACGAATGATGTACAGGTAACTTCCATTGACACGGAATTCCTCATCGGGGAAAATATCCTGGTTGCACCGGTTTTGCACGAGGGTGCTGAGGAAGTTGAAGTGTACCTGCCCGGAGATGTATGGTTCTATCATGAGACACCCACGCAAGTTACAACATTCCAAGGTGGAGCTAAACATAACATTAAAGTTAACATGGATACTGTGCCTGTTTTCTACAAAGCGGGAAGTATGATCCCACGAAAAGATAGAGCTGTTAATTCCACTGAAGATTTACGGAAGACGCCTTTAAATTTATACTTCTATTTGAAGAATAACAAAGCGGAAGGAAGATTTTATGCAGATGATACCCTCAGCTTCGAGTATCGTAACAAGCAATATTGCTATTTGACCATAAATTTCGTGAATGATAGATTTTCGAGTCAATATCATGATGATAGCAATTGTGTTGAGCCATTAAAATTAGGATCCACTTTAGTCTTCTACGATACCGAACACAGGCCACAATTTACAAAGGCGATACTCAATAATGGAGTGCTACGTAGGGAATTCCCCGTACAAAAGGTCAACAATTCAATAAGAATTGATTTCAACGTCGAAATCAATCATATCAACGATTTCAATGTTATTTTTGCCTGAGCGGATACTATAATCTGGGCCAAATGTGAACTGTTTAATAAAAAGAAATGTTGTTGCACTCACCTGAGTTTCTGTAACCTGCGCAGTTTTAGGTCCCACAGGTTGATTCAGTGCCACTGTCAACGACATGACCCTGCTCTTCGTGTTATCCTGGGCGTTATGCGTCCATGTTGTTTGGGTAAGATCCGCCGTTTTCCGCGACGCGTGAAAGTCCAGCCAAAACTTACTGCTTGTAAAGAGTAAGGTGAATAATTGGTCGACGTGGATTGGTATCAATTCGTTCATCAGTTGCCGGCCTTCGTGCAAAGCCGTACACACGGGGCTAAAAATCAGATAAAACACATTATTAATAGTTTACAATATTAGTCCGACATGCGCAATTAAATGATTAGTAATTAAAAGTAAATTCAATGTTAACCTTGTTAATTGCGGGCAGTAAAATCATTTGTGTTCGGGATTTACTTTACGTGTAAAACTTACAAGAGAATCTCGTTACTGGACGATCGGCTGGGATCGGGATCAAGATCAGGATCGTGAACGATGGGAATGAATGTATGAGGATCAATTTCAGTGCTACTTCTAGGTGTAGGTGATAATGACTTCGCGTTTGATATCCTGAAATTAGATGATAGCGTCAAATTCGATTCCACTTCGTGCACAATTTCAACTAAATCGTATCGTGTAAAGAATGCGATTGAAACTAAAATGATATACCTTTCTTTATCCCTATCGGAATCGGATGTATCGGACATGTCCGTTGGAAGGGCGCCATTTTTGTCTTCGCTGCTGGGCAATTTCTCCTTCGTTGTCACAAGTTCATCACCGTTTCTCGTTTCCGTTAGCGGCGATGACGGTTTATCTTCGTTATTATCGCCGTTGTTGCCCGGATCGCTTGTAGCATCCACATTGCTATTACTATTGCAATCCTCCGAGAATGATTCCACGGATAACTTGGCCGACATCTTGTCGTCCTCGGTGCCTGGAGCAATGTAATCCTCGTCGTCGGACGTCAGTCCCAATTCGGCTCCATAGGAATTATGTACCTAAACAGGGAGCAATTACGGATGCAGTAAACCATAAAGCAAGTCGATAAAACAAATGATTGCGCACAAAACTAACCAAAACGCTCCATACACACGCTATTTTCCGAGATTTACACTACAGCATTCGCAAGCGATCAACGAGTACAGCCAAACTTATTTTGTAAGATATCAAATTTTTATCACGTGTATAAATGGCCCAATCAATAGTCAACGATATATGGAAAATGCACACACAATGTGTGTGTATATGAGCTGCTGATAAGCGGGCACGCAATAATTGCCGATATTGTTCACTCACGAGCTGCCACATTTCAGTTTGATTCATTTGACGACCCATAAGTGCGTTCTGCCATACGCGGAACAGCATCATGTAGACTTTCTCACGCGCCACAAAGCTGGTGAAAAAGTAGCGGTCGCTTTTCGTCGCAATGAGCACCGCATTCGGAATCACCAACGCCGTCTTCTCTTTGGTCATCGCCGTCACATCCTTCCACATGAACGACACGTTCGTTTCCCAGCCGAAGATGTTCGCATAGAAGCATAAGTAGTTTTGCGTTACGTACAGGCGGCCTTGCACGAGAATTTCCTTTTGCAATGCGCACGAATAATCTGAAACACAATGCGTTCGAGTCAAGGCAACCTTTGAGCGGAACCGTGTAAAACTGATTGTGATTTGCAAATACACGGTTTGTACTTGATAAGATAACAAGAATGGTTAATGCATCTAGTTTTGCGCTACCGACATGCCTTGCCTTATCAGTCTTATCAGTGATTCTGTACACTCACCTACAATGAGGCGCTCATCATCCGGAACGTCTTTAAATATGTGTTTGAAGTCTTCCGATCGACTTTTGTAGGTGGGATACAGCAGTACGTTGTACCATGGCGGTTTTTTCTTACTTCGACCCTCCTTCTTTGGTTTACCACTTGAGCTGCCACCTGTGCTCTCTGACTTGCCCTCGGATTGAGGTGAAGCAGATGCAGCTACCACTGCTGCTGTCAATGCTGCAGCTTCAGCGCCGTTTTTTACAGGAGGCACATTGATTTCAGCATTTGAGCTCTGAAATAACTCCCTGCATTAGAATTACATGGCTATGTAGGATTGTGTTTGCTAGCACATACAACTGGTGAATGATCGTTCTTTGGCATGCTTTGATTCTCCTTATAGGCAACAGTTAAGTATGTGTCGCTCCGAGCGTGCTCGCGTTTGTTGTGCGGCCTTGGTGATGGTCTTGGACTACTCCTGGGGCTTGTGTTTGGACTATTCAATCTACAAAATGCACATTAAGCCTTCGATTAGTATATGCTTCCACAGATAGCTTGTAACTAACATAGCAATTGTTATATTGCAGCACAGAGACATTGCAAATGATTTACATACCTGTTATCATTGGACATATTATGCACAGACAAAGTCATCTTCATATTTTAACGATAATCATTTGTTGATGGCGAGTTGTCGTTGGTGGTCGCATTTTCACTAAATTGTTCACTAATATTTTTTGTGCATGGTGAATGTGGATAATATTTACACTATTGCAATTTGATCACTGAACCGATAAGGTCATCCGGTTTATATTTAAGTTGAATGTACAAGCATTATGCTAACAATAGTAAATTATGTTATATTTCATGAATACTGATTATTGATAAATCGACCTACAGCACCAACACATACGATTTCAATGGTGGTCATTATAGGCAACCAAAACTACACCAATTATGATAATTTTTCAAATAACTTGTTTTATCTAAATCGTAGGAAATTATTAATGCCCTAATTTTGTATTAATTAATGAATGTGTAGATACATCATTTCTGAGAATTATGAAGCTATTTCCAAAGGCATTATTATATTTTATTTACTTTTCAGAAAACGAGCAATTACGAGCAACCAACATAGCTTAAGAATATTAAACATTTGGAATGGAATTTTTAATGACATATCAATAAGAATAGGATTAATTAAACATCCTTATAATACTGGTCAAATGAAGCATTTCCATTTATATGCGGGAAGCCACACAGGAAGTTTTGGAAGATATCAATTTCTCGGAACTTATTTCTTATAAAAGGTTCCAAAATGATTTTTCATTGAATTACATCTAATTTCTGAAAAGTCCATATTCAATTTGAGTATCAATTATAATGCAGAATTATAGACCATTTGAAATAAACTTCTTTGAATTAAAAGAAAATATTATATTGGGCATATTTGGTTGCCTATAGATATGATATTTTCAAAAAGATTAAATAAACCTGTTTAAATTCACATTATTCTTACCCAATAAGCTGTATTATTACTAAATAATTGTTGTTTAATGTTTTACGTAAGATACGTGTTATTTAGGCTTGAATAACCGTAGAAAATGGTTATTCGTGTTAGGATTACAGTGTTGCATGATTGGTTTCTTGTAAACGATGCTACCGCTACAGCGGCCATGATAAAAAGGCAACAGTGCACAACGAGAGGACGCCATAAGTTGAGAATAGTGAGTGTTGTGTGTAAGATATTATTAATTACCGCCAAAAAAACGATGCATATAGGTAATTTGTAAACTATTCAACGTCCTGATTTCCACGCAAAAGCTGCTGATGCAAAAAGCCAATCTTCAGGTGTACGAAATGGTGTAGCACATAACGGTGGCATTTTTCTTTGGTACGGCGATAGCGGAGCGAATGTACATACTCCTTCCCCCCAAGCTGTTTATGTGCCTATGCATCATATTGGTTGTGTGCTCACTGATCTCGGCGCCGAAAACGCAGCGTTAGAAATTGCCCGAAAAGCTGTAGCGTTGCGATTGCGTTGCGAGCTGAATTTGCCCGTGCGAATTGCGAACTAATTTCGTTTTGTGTCTTGTTGTGTGTGCTTGAAGGTCTCGAGCGCCAGCCGTTGCGTGTGTAATGAGCGCGACATTCGAGAGCCAAGTCCAAGCGAAGCAGTTGCCGCCACCGCAGCAGTCTCCTCTGAGCAAGCCGCCGATGCACGGTGCCGGCCCCACTGGCACACCGAAACCGATCAGCATGGCGCAGAACACCAACCAGCAGGTGCCCTACATGAACAATGCGTTCGCGAACGCGAACAGTGCGACGAGCAGCCCGCCGAAGGCGGCGCAGGTCTTCATCCAATCATATCAGAATCAAATGCCACAGCAGCATCACAACATTCCGGTGACGCAAAGTCTGCCGGCCTCACAAGCAGTTCAGCCAGCAGTGGTCCCCCCTGTGTCCACCTCTGATGACAAGGAGAAACCTCAGAGCAATGGCACCAGCGAAGTGAAAACCAGCAGCAGCGAGCAGAAGGACAACAAGGAGAAGGAGAATCATGTGTCCACGCAGAAGAATAATGCTGCTGGCCCAATCAAAGACAATGAGAAAACTGTCCCAGAACCAGCTGCTGTTCCAGCTGTTGCTGAAGCATCTATGATTTCAAGGTGAGTCTGAATTTATCAAGATTTTACCCATAAGTGTAATGTAATTGATGGTGTGTTTTGTAGCTCGGTGGTGGTGACGTCTACAGTGCCTGCAGCAAAACCATGTGAGAGTAAGGAAGCAATATCGGTACCGTCGAAGCCATCGAACAGTGCATTGGCCAGTGAGGCCGATGGAAGTACAACATCACCAGCAACGGGCGCCAAAAAAGTCGCCGTAGATTCAATTACAGAGAGTAGTAGCAATGTAGATACCACAAGTAGCACCACAGATACAAAAACGAAAGATACACCTCCAGCTCGGGACGAAAAGCCGGAGAGCAAAAAACGCGAAGCGGTTGATGGTCCGGTCACAACCACGACTCCGGATACGGACGGAAAAGTTGGGGAAGCCAAGCAGGAGGTTCAAAGCTCAACGCAGGCCGAACAAGCATCACCCCCAGTTACGTCACAAAAGCCCAAGGATCAAGTAAGTCATGAGTGCGCGAAAGATTTCGGGGTGTACAATTTGTTGTTTTTGTAGACGTCGCCAGCCAAATCGCCCATGAAGGTTGCCACCACGCCGCGAACGCCGCCGCAGCGGAAGGTGCGCACGCCACGCTCCGAACCAGAATCGCCGCGCACGTCCTCGCAGAAGTCTCAGGGATCCACCAGCGACGCGAAAGCCTCCAAGTCGCCAAGCAGCGCCAGCGGCCGCACCAAACGGGCGCGTATGCGAACCCAACACTATCAGAGTCCGTTGCCCGAGCTGGAGATCATTTCGAAGATCAGCCAGAACACCACTCCGAAATCTAATGAAACTCGATTGATTGTGTTTTACAAGTAAGTATCTTGATGTTGATGTTCCACGTTGGGTGTTAATTTCTTGTTGTGTATTTCAGACAGGAATTCCTCGCGGTGAGGAACGCTGAGGGCAGCTTCTTCGTCTGCCAGGCCGTGCAAAATGTGTACAAAAATTCGGCGCGCATCAAAATTCGATGGCTCTCGCAGGACAAGAATGAGAAGTCTGGCGAAATTTACACGCCCGATTTCTACGATTCCATCGATTTCGAGTGCATCCTCACGAATTTGGACCTTACGCGCGTCGAAAAGGGCAAGTTTCGGTTACCGCCGAAGGAGAAGGAGCGCACCGATAACATCCTGAAGAAGGCCATTGCTGTCGAGAAAGGCGAGGCGATTTCGCTCGATGATTCTATGACCGAGGACAATCCCGATGGACGTAAGTATATTTTTCAATTCAGTAGTCTTTTTCTCAAGTATGCAAATCTTACAATGGGTTCTAGTCATGAGTACATTTTTAAACATCATAAATCGTTCCGAATAGGTTTATGGCAACGAAGGTATTACAGTGAAAGTAGAAACAGACTATTGAGGCTTGGGTTTTATGACCTTGTCTATTGTGAAATCGTACAAAGGAGCCCCTAATTTTCGGTGAACAGTCAAATATCATAAATATGACATTATAAGTTTGCAATTCTTTTGTAGTTCTTCAATTGCAATGTCAATCGATTTTTAACTTATACCTGCAAACATTTTAGTTTCCTTATTTATGTTATTTGAATAATTAAATCAGGGGCTCGTTTGTATACTATTCCGATTTTCTAGTGGTTTTAGGGCGCCTCATTTTGTAAAAGTAGGCAAACCTTAGAAATGGGTTCCTAATCTTCAGTAAATTTTCAAATCTTATCTACATTGCCATAAAAGTATTTGGGACAATTTATGATATATGAAATTTTACTGATGATTAAAAACCCATTGTGAGATTTGAGTACTTTTACAAAATGGGGAGTCCCCCAAAACCACTAGAAATGGGAATTCTATACATGCAAATTGATTTTGACCAATTTTACATGTTTCTTATTGCATTGATCACTTCAATTGCACAATCTAAAGTGATGTGTATACCACTACAATTAGCTAAATTAAAGGTGCATAGTGCTTCTCACTTGCATTTCCAAATATTTCAAATTGCACTTGATAACAAAAATATAAACCATGAAAGTCGAGGGCAAACAGGATATCTATAAAAATATTTCGAAACTATTAAATTTCAAATTTGTAATTTTTAGAACTTATGTGCAAGAATATCTAAAACTTGACTAAAATTAACCTCTTTTTTTGTAATTCTATAACTTAACTCAATTTCATGATTATAATCTAGATTTATCATTCAAAAAAGTATTTTTGGGAATCGAATAATTGATTGCAAATATTGATCAAATAGTTCATATTCCAAAGATGCTAAAATATGTTGAAATAGTTGAAGAATTGATGCGTTTAACTTCAAGTACAAGTTTCTGAATTTGTTAATACAATTCTGAAGAATTAGTTTATACTATTTCGTCGAAATTGTTTGGAGGAAAATATTTTTGGACAATGATTTTTATGCACTAATCATATTTCAGTGATTAAAAAATGGAATCTGTTTTGCGAGCGCATTATAGAACACCAAGTTTTAAAAGTGTGGTGTTAAGAATGAAAATATTGTAATGTATCAGTTGAATAATATGAACCATTACAGTGGACGTATCGCTGTACACGGAAGAGGACCAATTGGTAAAGAAACGCGGCCCGAAACGCAAACACAGCAAAGGAAGACCAGCATTAACCAGTACCTCCCCATCACCCAGCAAACGCGTTGCGGTGGCGAAGGCGGCCAAAACGACGCCCAAGACGAAAACCAAGAAGAAACCGGCAACACCCGCCTCCGAACCCCCCAAGAAGAGTACCGCCGCTGGTCGTTCGGAACGCGCGAAGCGTCGCAGCGCACTCGAAGGTACGAAATCCAGCCCGGTCATCGATAACAAAAAAGCGAAAGTGTTGGCGAAGGTGGTCAAGCGAACCGCTGCACCTGCCGCCACAACTAAAAGCGCCGCAGCAACGCCTAATAAAACGTCAAAGGCTAAAGGTATTGTTTCGTTTGCTTAATGCTTCTCTCATTACAATTACATTCGATCATCATCTTCATCGTCTCTGTGAAGTTGACAAACTAACATTGTGTTTTATTCAGTCGCCGAGACGAAAGCAACGAAACAGCCGGTCGCCTCCACCTCCAAGGTAAAGACGCCGAAGGCAGCGAGCACGCCGACCACGGCGCCCACCAGGAAAACTCCGAAGCGCGGCCGCAAATAGGCACCGCGTTTATTTAACTAGCATTCACTCTACATCTATCCGTAATTGATTGTACATAAAATTTCATCGCTGCATTTATGTACTCAACGCTCTCGATCGACACCGGCGCCGTGTGTGAGGACGACAGTCGCCCTGAAGCCATCCGTCTGCCCACCCATTATTCATAACAAAAGTGATCCGAGATCGTCAACAACGCTGCGACGAATCGCCCAAGATGCACGTGTGTGCTGATCGCGTATGCAAATGCAATTCATATCAGGACTTTGAACCCATCCATGTGCCATCATCAACACATTCTACCAAAATCGACGTCGCGTTGGGTAAGTAAGTACAAGCCGAAGAATAATGGAAATGATGTGACTTGACTTACAAAGTTGGCATAAGTAAATCAATGACTTTAAATTAATAACGAAAGAAAAATTAATGACAGTTCAGGTACATATTAAGATTTTCTAAGTAGGTTATTTACAGTATATATAAAAGTATATAAATATATTAATATTAGGGATGTGTACGTATGTTGCAATCTATTTTATAGTTGGATGCGTAAGTAATTGACACTAAAATGACAAACATTGGTTAAATTCTATGTATATTCAAGATAAGAATGATGGCATGTCTTCTGACATTGCGGCTCGTCCTGTGTCGCAGTACGAGCCGCAGCGTTGATTAAAACGTTTAAGTTGGCCAACGACTTCTTATTAGGACTTAAAAATGAAATTCAACGTTTTTATTTCCGTTCTTGTATTGGAAGTTTAACTTTAGATAAGGCGTAAACAACGGTATTATTATATAAACATACAATTACATCTTACAGCGTTACATTTATTTTCATGTACATTTGCTAAGTTTGCATTCAATATACATTTCGTCTAAGTTATATTGTAACTATCATTTAGACGCGAAGTTTTGGTGCGCGTGTACATTTGCACGATTTCTCTCCGAATTCGACCCGTTTCGTTTATACACAAATAAAGAGGGTCGAGTTGAATGTAATGATGACATTTGTTTGCTTAACCAGGTATTGTTTAACCTTTACTAATGATTAGATAGCGACATTAAACTGGAAATTATTTATGGACGTTCGTTGGATAACTAAATGTTTGTGAACGTACCGAAAAATGCGAAATATTCTGTGCGTTTTCGTTATGGAATTCGAGTTTCAATTTTGCAGGCAACCAAAACTTGAGACCAATAGTGTAAATTGTATACTTTATAATTAATTTTTTGTCATTGATTAACAATAAAACGATTATCAAATAAATTAGTTGTCTTTCATTTCCTTCAATGATCTGTAACTAATGTGAAGTTTGAGGTTGTAGTTTATAGTTGTAGTATAGTTGGTTGCCTAACTGAATTTTTTTAAATTTCATATTTTCAGTTCTTTTAAATGCAATAATGGATAATAGATAACTTGCAATTCAAACGCAACTACATCAAATTGACGTAGAAAATGTATAAACAACGTAATTGAACTGGTTGGTGGTAATTATGTGGTAATTTGCTAATATTTAATGATGTCGATATGTATATCGATTGAACACCACAATCGGTGCTATCACGTGTTCATTATTGTTTCTGAAGGCAATTCGACCTAGGCATTGACTTCCTTGGTCCCCAATGGCTGCATTTGTTCACCATCGGATTTGGACGGCAAACGACTGCGTTTTCGCTTACCCATGCAACTGGTAAAACATGTATCACCCACGCCGAACTTTTCTCCATCTTCAATGGACTGCGGCATAGGTGCACCCATAGTTTCAGGAAGGAAGAGCGTAAGAAAACCGGAAATTAAAGCTATGACTGCGAAAATAATCGCAGGAAGAGTGGGATTAAACGAATCGAGTAACGTGATCAAAGGTGTCATTGCGCCCGAAAGCCTGGCACACATTGAACCGATCCCCAATGCGGAATTGCGAATAACTGTGGGGAAGAGTTCCGCGGAGTAGTTGTAAACAATTGCAAAACTACTCGCAATTAAGAATTTGCCCAACATGACAATCGTGGTGTTAATGGCGCTGCCTTGCGGCAACTGCGTGGCAATAATGCAACACAATCCTCCAGTGAGCATGTAGAAAGAAATAAGCGCTCGTCGACCAGTTCGGTCCATCAGGTACACAGTGATGACGTAGCTAGGAAGCTCAACGAGTCCCATCCTGTTGAGGAACGGGTTTCCGCTCATCTTTCCCGTGCTTAACGAAAGACCATAGTACACGATCGAGTTGGCGAACCAGCAAAGGCAAATATTCAGCGTTTTGTTGCGAAGATTTGGTGTTTTGAATAAATCCCCCACGCCAGCTTCCTCTTCTTGTTCGCTCGCCGTTTTCGCAACATTCACGTAGACAGATTCGTCGATTGCTACAGGACTGTTGTTCATCTTTAGAGCTTTCTTTATGATCTGGACTGATTCCGCTGTACGTCCTTGCGCCCATAACCATCTGCAACCAAATAAATCATTACTCACATTTGTCAAATTCGTAAATTTCGTATTGTACCTCGGAGATTCGTCCATTATCCACCAATGTGCGGCCAGAAGTAACCCATGCAAGCCGTAAACGACCTGCAGCCATTGTCTATCTTTAATGAGAGCGCCCCAACCTGCAACGAGCATAATTCCGCCAGCAAACGCTGCCTGGAAGGAAATCCCGCAGCCGGTACGTTTACTTGCGCCCACCAACTCCATCGTTAGCACAAACGCTGTGATGTAACTTCCGGCCGAGCCGAAGATGCCCAGGAAGAAGCGCACCACGAGGAAGGAGTAGAATTCGGGCGTGAAGGCGACTATCACGCCCAAAATCAACTGCAGCAAGGCCGACCAACAAAAGATCGTGTTAAGTTTAGTATTCTTCTAGATACAATGAGAGCACTCTGTACAATAGCACTGTATTATTTAACTTTATTGTAACTTTACATAGGTACTCAACGACTTGTTCTCTTTACTGCTGA